>JABJVR010012550.1:10876-43880 GCA_025773905.1 Chitala chitala | reverse complement strand
GGTAGGCTTTAAAATACATCCACAGATACACCTCCAACTCACTCAAATTGTCAGTTAACCTATCAGAAACCTCTAAAGCCATGGCACAATTTTTTGTAATTTTCCAAGTTGTTTAAAGACAAGGTGAACTGAGTGTATGTAAACTTTTGACCCAGTGGAGTTGTGATATAGTGAATTACAAGTGAAATTATCTGTAAACATTTGTTGGAAAAATTATTTGTCATGCATAAAGTAGATGTTCTGACTTGCCAAAACTATAGTTTAACATGAAATCTGTGGTTAAAAAATTGGTTTTAATGACTTAAACTGTAAAACAAGTAACTTATTTAGTTTGTAATTTACGGACTGTCATATAGCCCCCACACAGAAGGAGGATGCAGCCAGCAGTCCCAAGCAGCAGACGGAGCCAGCCCCATGCCAACAGGCAGGGGACATGCATGAGCCCAGACTGGGACCCATACCTCGGACACACAACAAGGTTATCCAACCCCCCGGAGGAAAGTCCAGCGTTATCTTTTACTGACACCCTCAGACCTTTTCTCACTGTCCTCTTGCACTTTCTGTCTGTTCCTTCTCCTGACATTAACATCTGGCAATGTTCTTAAAACTTGGTTGCAGCGTATTTACTCTGTGCTGCAAACATAATGACTACAGTCACATTAATTGCTGGTTGGAAAATTTTCTTTGTGGTAAATGCTGAGTGGTTACATGGAAAATTTCTCATTTAAACCGAAGCATGATTATCTTGGTGTGTAACAACTAATATTTTTTTTTTTTTTTTTTTTTTTGTTTTTTTTTTTTTGCGTATAGTAGGGCTTGACAATCAGGTGACGAATTCACTCCAATTTGAATACTGAAGCACATTTCTGGTATTCTTGTCTAGTCAGTGCTGACATATTGCAGGTCTGTGGTCATGAACCATTACCTCTGTTACAGGTTTGCATTTGGAAGCCAATTTGTTTAATGTTCCAAGACTAGCAAAGTTACCTGGTTTAGAATAAAGATGCAACTGTACCTTTTGTGTACTAGCATAGTGCTTTTAAAATTCTTTGACATTTCTGGATAGCAACAACCAAATGTGGATGGAACACACACAATGCATTGAACTTCATAGCAGCAGGATATTGGTTATATACTGTTGCCTGGGTTTCTGCTATTTTTGTTGTTCAGTCCCTACTACTGTAGGTTCTACAAAAGAATGTTATTCAAACATGCAAAAGGCTTCTTATGTTTTAAATTAAAACTGCAACACGTGTGAACTAAAATTACGTGGGCAAATTGAACAGTGTGACTAAGTAAAAAGCATCTCTTGCCACATGCTGGCATACCAAACTTGTTCACTGTTACCTGGTGCCAGTCTTTTGCGTGCCTTTTCTACATGCAAGTGTGTTGGCCAGACTGTCTGAACCTGTGGGCCTATGCGTTGCAATAAACTTTTCGTTTTGAGTCCGTTTCTTTCAATGTTTAATTTATACACTGTCTATAGATGGTTTCAACAAAAATGAAAAAAAATTGTGATGACAGGTGCATCACTTAATGGGTGGGGACTTCATGATGAAAAATCAAATTAACTCATGTATCACAATATTCCCGATTTACTGTTTAGTTTGACGTAACTGGTGTAGCGATTCTAATCGTTAAGTAAATTTGAGAAACCACAGGACAGTCAGGTCCTGAAACATCCCACCACAACCTCAATACCACATGGCAAAAATGAAATGGAGAAAATTGTATAGCGATATTTCCCATTTGCAGTTTTTACATATTTGTTATGTGCTCATTCAAAATCTTAGATATTTAAGCCTGAACTTAGCTATTAGCCAATGCAAGTTTCACTGGTCAGAAGATGGAATTGTTAACTGAAAGGGTGCATCAACGACATTTAAATTGTGCTGTAAATGTATGGTGTTTGAGGTAAGAGCTGGGGAAAAAAAATACAACATAATCCAATAGTCTGCATTTAGTTTCATGTCATATTTTAATTATTACATCAAATTTCAGATAGAAAAAAAAAAAAAAAATACTATTAAAATTTCACTAAATCTTTTCAACAGCGCTCAGGTAGGTGCACCACATGAGCGCCCTCTAGTGATGAGCCATCACAGACCAAATGTACAGTAAAATGGTCAAGAAAATGACACTGCAAACATTTATACGTTATAAAAATGCTGAAGGCAGTTTTAACTGTATGTGCACAGTTCATACTGAAGCACCAGGTCCTTTTCAAATCACATGACATGGTTACATTATTCCAAAGTGACTCATTTACATATAAAAACAAATTGTTAGTACTGTAGTTGGTAGCATGCATAGGTTAAGTTATTAAAAGTCAAAAGCTGATTGGTATTGCACTCAGTAAACATAAAAATCTTCACTGTCCAGCTGTGAACATGGAAAATCAGAGGAGAGCCTTAAAGTTCCAGCACCAATTTGAGCTGCCTGACAGGTTAGTTACGGTTAATGGAAGGAGAACGTCCCACTTGCTCCTGATCATTCCGCTCTCCATCCAACAGAGCCTCTCTCTCCGCAGCATTGGGGGAGTCCTGGCTTGCAGTTCTCTTTGTTGTTTTATTTAAGGTCCCACCCTGAAAAACAGGAGCATCAGAAAGAAGCATTTTTCCCATTGGTTTCACTTAGTGGTGAGGAATATGACGATATTTTATCATGACCGGTTTCAGTTGTTTCCACAATAAGCGTTTGAGAGTTATCACAAAAATCACGGCACAAAACTACACATTATTACAGCAACAGAATCCAAAGGCTACAGCTGTACAACAAAAAAACCTGTGTGAAACACAATTTCAGTCTGCTTAACACTAAACGTCACAATTTGTATACTTCAACTGTTCAGTGGATCTCAATTAAGTAACTAGAGGGTATTCCAGAAGTTAAAATTTTAACCCAGACTTGGAGAGCCTAAGTCAACATACCCAGAGGTTTCCATTTCAGACGATCAGAATTAATCAACTGAGTATAGGCTAGACCTCTTTGAAGCTCATTCATGTGGAAGAAAAAAAAAAAAAAAAAAATTCTGTCATCAGTAATCACTGAATTAATGATTCGCCATGGAAACAGGTGCCAGGAGGAATGGAGCTGCCTACTTTACACGGAACAAGTCAATTCATTTTTATACATCTCCTTTTGCAAGAAGTGGCCTTAACAAAAATGTGTGTTGGATTAATTTTTTAATGTTATGTACATCAATTTAATAAAATAAAATTGTGTTTCCTTTATACGATTAAGTGGACTGAATATAAATAATTTTTAGGAAACAATGTAATGAAGCTAAGGTGACCACTCATTTTTGCTCAGTAAGCACACTGGTTTTGCAACAAACAAGCAGGCTATATTGGCACCACATATACAAACACTGAACAGCGACAGTGCCCACTGTGTTACTGCCCCAAGTATTAAACATCACACACGGTGGGCACATAAACAGTACAAAATACTCAATAGTAAATACACGATGACATAGGCTAAACTAACACAGGTATTACACACGATTTAAACAAGGACACTTATTTACAACTGGCACTGCAGCCGTGCAGTGCCACAATTTTATTACAGGCAACCAATCAACCAATCTACTTATATATTTTATGTTAGTCCAACATACTTTTGCTTAATGCATGTCTCTGGATTGCCTGCATTTGCAGAATATGGATTCATAACGCAGCATTACAGTTGCGGCAAAGGACATAGATGGCATGCACTAATAAAAGCCTATTGGATTAACATTAAAGAATATTTACATTAGTTGCACAATTTTTAAAAGGCAGATGTGAACATGCAACACTGGAGGTGCACAGTAACAGGGCTACCCATAAAGCCAAGCTGTAGCAGTGTAAGTGCAAAATCATGTTCTGTAATATTCTAAATGTACAGCTACACAAGTAAAAATAAATGCTGCAGAAACATTACCACAGCAGTTAGGAGAAAAAAAAATGTTAACCTATCTAGTGGATGACCCAATGGATCTCCCAAGGCCTGTAGGTGAATCTATAAAACACATTACAGACATTCAACATAATGATGTGAACAGTGCCAGTAGTGCGAGAAGGTGTCTTTTTTTTTTTTTTTTATTAACGGCATGAACCACTAGTTGCAGGCAGCTGCCTATAGAAGCGTAGCCCATTAAGATGGGATGTCAATCAGTTCAGACTGGGAAACTACACTTCACTATGGTATTTTCACATTCTACTACCTCTGCTCTCACAAGCTACTGACACCATGTTATAACCCCCATATTAAGAAACGCTGACCTAAATGGAAAAATTTCCAATTTCAAGGGATGTGACGATACATCGTGCCACAATACGTTGCAATGCACAACAAGTGACGATGCCACTATGGACATGGATGAAGGCAACGCGCTTCACATTTGTGTTACGGGGGCGACCAGGGCTCCACAACTCGTGACCTTGCAGCCTGCACAGTTACCTGACAAGAAGATTAGCCCACTGAGTGAAAGACCCAAGTCCCTGGCTTGGGGGACTAATCGCACTCTTGTCCTGCCTACTGGGGGATTCTCATTGTAACACTTTCACATCCGTTACACTTGCCATGTGACAGTTAAATACAAAATATCAGTACAGACTGTGATGAATTCATATTTAAAGAGGTCATATAATTGAATATAATCCATCAGCTGTTTATAAGCATCAAGGGAAAAAAAAAACCTTTGCTAATGTAGTTTGTTTTTCCTAATGCATGATTTGAAGGGGCTATGCTCTGACAGCTCACTTTTGATGCATAGTATGGTAAAATTGATTAGTCAATATTTGTTTCTTTGGTCTATTAAATATTCCTTAAGGAAAAATGGTTTTCAACATTTTGAAAATTACTTTGTGTGGTGTTTGTGTGATGAAAAAAACATTTTGTAATTTACACACACACACACACACACACACACACACAGGGCTTTCCCAGCTGGTTTCCATCTCGGATACATAGCAGCCCATAGCCCAGTACCAGTCTGCTGACCACATACTGGGAAACTAGCAATATGATGTAGCATTTGCAATGCCATCACCCTGAAAAGCTCTGGGCACTGCCTGTGAAGAAGTAATATACTTTGGCATTGTTTTGCTTCAGCAAAAAAAAAATTTAAAAAAATCCAAGTGCATAATTACATCCCTACCTTTTTACATCTCATCCCTTTGTATTGTTTATGTGCAATTCTACTATATGCATTTTCGTTTACGCAACACGCTGTATTAACTTCTTCCAGGATTGTTTCATTAATTGGTCCATCTTGAGTGCAGATGGGACTAATAAATTAAATCTGCGTTGATGATAGTTGTGTATATGTGCACGTCCGCTCTTTCCCAGAGCGCTCTCTTTCTGTCAGCGTGTGTAAAGAATTACGACCTGTGGTGATTGTTAGATTGATACTACTTAAGAAGATCTCGAGTAGTTCTCATATTCATAAAACGTTTTCCTTAATTTACTGAGACTGTATTGTTTACGCTCACTGACTCTTTGCTTTATTTCTAGGCAACAGAATCTGTATTTGCTATCGTTTGTTTTCACAAACATCATTAGTTACATAGGAAAGCGTTATTTGTTTAATAGTTTGTTATTATTCGTGCCCCATGCACTTTTGGTTTTTAACAGCAGTTCGATCTTAGAGTACAGTAGGTACACAACTTGGCTCTGCTGACTTTCATTTTCAGTCCTGGAGAACTCCAGGAAGAGACAGGCAGTAGGTAAAGACGGTTTTATTTTATTTATTTCCCTCTTTAGTTGGTGCCACTGTCTTCTGTTCATGAAATAAACCTCTAGTGCAGATCTTTTTCCCCCATGCACCCAGTAGACCTTTTCTTATATAGGAGAGCCCTTCACTAGCTTCACCCTACCTAATATCCCACAACCCTGGCATTTCTATTAGCAACTGGAGCCAGCAAACTGGTCCACTATCAGGTTGGTGTACACCCCGCTACCTTTGGAAATAGGTGCACTTGTAGAGAGGCAGGCAGGCACTGATTTCTCACCTGACGGTGGTCCACAACGTTGAGCATCACAGACATGACGATGCAGCAGATGGTATTGGCCAGCATGAAAACCATCATCCTCTGCCAACGCCACAGGGGAATCTTAGCATCACTGCCCAGAGACAAAACAGCGGATGATGTTTGTGTAGACTCTACACCAGGGGTCTGCAACCTTCGCTATTAAAAGCGCCATTTTTCATCCCTCTCCCATTACAGGTAATGCTTCTGCAGAGGGAAGAAAGAGCTGCATGCGGCTCTAGAACTGACCCCTGCTGTACTCCAAAAGATCAAACACTCATCGTGCACATGAACGCGCTGACAAACTCAGGTGTAACGTGAACTCTGGGAAACGTGGACGATTCCACTTTCTCAAAGGTCATATGATTTGAAGGCTCTGTACCTGGACTTGGTTCCCAAAATCTGGCCCACAATGAGGTTGGAGATGCCGATACCAATCATCTGGACGGAGGTAGCGAGACCCATTGCTGTTCCCAGTGTTGCTTGGGGAACCACTAGTGGTATAGAGGGCCACATACTTGCCTAACAAAAAAATAAAATAAAATTGGCATCCATTGGAAAATAAAGTTTACAATTTTGACAATACCTCTCAGGGGGCAGTCATTGTGTCATCAATGTTAACACGCATAGATTCGTGAAATAAAGATTTGCTTAACAAAGATAAGTTACTTGGCAGGACCAACTTGTGTTTTGCCTATAAACACGTGGCACTTATCACACCAGCCATCCACATGACAGAACCTGATAAAAGGACGTGTGACTGAACGGCTACGAGATTCCACTGTCTCCAGCATTCAGCCTAGAGAAGCTGTGCACATTGCCGTGTGATAACAGCCACGGCCAACCTGAAACACTCTTATTTGGGAATGTGTGGGTCGAAAAACACTCTGAAATTATACATCTGCAATTACACACACACAAAGCCATAGTGCCAGAACACGTTTGTGCAAAAATGAACATATTCCATTCTTATGTATCCAACACAGTGTGAGCAGCTTGACACGTTTCGCAGGTCTCAAATGTTCTCAATGGAGAGCTCTGTAACACATGGTTTTGCATGCACTCAGAAAGCAGTGTCTGGGTCTTGCAGCTGATCGCTGCTATGTGACCGGCTCTTTATCTCTCGCTGAACTGACTGCCTGACTGGCTGCAGTCAGATTTCACAATTGCACAAGCACTCCTCGGCTTTTGTCAATTATTAAACCGCAGTTACGTCCAACCAGCCATTTAGGATTTTTTTTTTTTTTTGTGAATTTCCAGGTCAGTATAAAACCAAATACAAAATCTTAAAAGCACACTAAAGAAATAAAGTCACATTTTAGTCCTTTAACAGGACCTGCTCTTAGAAACGTCCGGTTTGTATTGAAGTCTCACTCTTTGTGAGGACACACAACCCTCTTTGTCACACACCAACTGTTGCGACACCACTCTGTGTAAATGGGCGCCATCAGCACCATCAGCCCTGTCACCCAGTGCCAGGGGGCAGGCACGGGCAGCTGCGGGGTACTCACAGCAGCAAAGGAGTAGGTGACACCCAACCAAACGGTGGAGACCAGCGGGGGCACAAAGGTGAAGGCCAGGAGAGCAAAGACGGGCAGCGTAAAGACCGCACACCCCACAGCAAACACGCCACGGAGGCCTACGTAGTCCTGACACAAGGGCACAGGAAAAAAAAAAATTATAATAAAATCAGTCACACCATATGGATGTACTTAGCAATTACAAACATGGAAGTTCTAAAAGAACAGACACATTAAATAACAGACATAAAAAATACACTATTGAGCCTTGTCCAAACTTGAAGCAGCAAATGTTTAAGGCACCATTGACAACTGTGAGTCAAGGGTCTGCCAGCTGCTGACGGTCCACAATTGAGCTCCAACATTTTCATACAGAGCAGAGTCACACTGTGGCTAATCCTCCCTGTGCCCTATAGTCTTGAGCTCACGTCCCTCCATAGAGATTTACACTGGCTTTGACTGCCTAGCACAGGTGACCCCAAGCATGGCCAGGGCCAGTAGTCTCAGAGAGGCATCATTAGGTTAGACAGGTTCAGCCAAATGTCTACTCACTATGAGAATCCCAACAGCAGCGGAGAGCACCAGGGAGCTGTCGTACACGGCACCAGCTACGTAAGCCGCTTCTTTCTGGTCATAGTTGCTGTACTTGTCCTGTATAAATTTGCTGATTTCACATGAGAAGACAAGAACCCATCAGGATTTAATAAATATTCAAAAACAATAGAGTTACATGGAACAGACAAAAATGGAATGGATAAAGTGAGACTAATTGAGGACAATACTCAGAGCTTAGATTGTCAGGTAACTCAGATAAAAGACAAAACCTACTTTCAAAAGGAAATGGATGAAAGTGAAACATGTAAAAACACTACGTATCAGTCTGTATTTAAATGCGTTAACTACAACAATGAAGGCATTAAAAAAAGTGCACAAAGATCTGCATTAAAAGGTTATAAAAGACAGTCACAAATATAATACAATGGTAAGGTTTTTAAATGAAGACTGAGTCTTGAAAGTTGGTGATTTTCTTCAGTCTCAACTATATAAATACAGACAAACCTACAATTAAAATGTTAAAATGTCTGAGGTATGCATACAACACAGATGTCACTTTACCTGGCATCAGCAATGAAGGGAAAGATGCCATTGTAGAAGAACATGATGGTGAGGACCAGCAGCCAATATCGAAGTGAAAGCTTTCGTAGGTCCTGAACTCTCTGCGCACATGTACCGTAAACATCTTGGTTATCCACACAAAGATACCGTATTCAGACTACCCACAAAAAGCCACACACATGCACAATAATCTTAAATGTTTAGCTCTGTTGGGAGTCCCTAGAGAGAGGCTGAGGAACGCTGCTAATTTGGTGGTTAAGGTCACACACTAACTCAGGATCCCTCCTGCTTTACCGTAAAACTTCCTGTAAAACAGCTAGTTAAGTGGGTAATAAATCACTTTGGCTTAAAAGAAATAAACAAATATCTGAATTATCAAGTGCTTATGCAATTCAGGGTCACAGGAGGCCCGACATGTGATACAGACACAAAGAACTGTCACTGATTCACCAACACCTGAAGCACAACTGGTCTTTGCACTGTGGAAAGAAACCGGAGGTTTGCTGACATCATGCAAACTTACCAAAAACACACACACACACACACACACACACACACGCGCACAGGGACTACAATTAAGCATGAGTCTACAGCAAAGTCTCACAAAGCCATGATTAAATGTAATTTTAAAACAAGAAAAGTTTTGCCACTGTGTCCTTCCATTAGATGGCTGTGCAACAGCCTCATCCACTTACCACTTTGCGAGACTCTTCCTTTATGGTGTCATCCAGTCCCAGCTGCTTCATGCCCACCTTGTCCAGGGCAGCAACAGTGACGGCAGCCAAAAATCCCAGCACACAAAGGATGGTACCTGAAGGCGCACGCACACACACCTTACAGAAAAACAGACTTCAGCACCAACACTGCATACTCTTCCACTGTTGCGTCCCAGGTAACAAACAAGCATGTTTGTATTGAACCAAATGGGCCTGGCCCAGGTTAAATATGTCCCCTATAGTTTTCAACTTGGAGCACTTCCGCCCAAATCAGACGTATTTTCTACATTTGAAAACCAATTTTGTAACTTTGTTATTTTGTAACTAACCATTAAGAAATTGAAGCTGCAATGTTGCCCCCAGTTTCAAATGGTTATAACCCCCAATAAAATAACAAGAAACAATTTAGTATCTCAAAAAAAATTGCTGTAATGCATCATCTTCTAGTAACAACTGCTATATACAATTATCCTACCTGCAGAACTAGAAATATACCATACTTCAACAAATCATAAATACCACATTAGAAAAAGAATTACAAATGACACAAACCTCCCCAGAGTGTCCACTGTATCCCAAATTGTGCTTCAAACCTCTGGGTAAGAAAGAAATTGAGGACGGAGCCCAAGCGAGAAAAGGCGAGGGTTAGGCCAAAGGCCAAGGCGAGCTCCTTTCCCCTAAACCAGAAGGCTGTAATGCGGTTCTGCACGACTGACAAAAAAAAGACAAGTGTACCACATAGGTGCCTGCAGCTCCACACGCGTGTCCATCTACATGTCAAATACCAGCAGGTACACTGTAGAACATGAATACAGTGAACTACAATATCAAACTTAGTATGCAATTGTTATAGTACAATACATTACTGAGTATTTGTGAAGCATTTATGAAAAAGTAGTGCCATGTTGTCAAAGAAATACACACACATTTTTTTTTTTTTTTTTTTTGCAACATTCGTGTACCCAAGACAAAAAAGTAACCCCAATGCAGTTGCTAATGTAAAAAAAGGGTTCTGCATCTCACGATTACTTCTCCACTTTGGCCAGAAAAAAATTTTTTTTATTAAAATATGGTGGAAATTGTAATCCTTCAAAAAACCTCATTATTTTGTATTTACTCAACAATACAAACATTAATAATTCTAGTCTATAGTCCTTGAAAACACAACTGTCCCACCATCTGAAAAATGACCAGAGTTCAGCACAGAGGTGGCATCTTACTAGTGAGGGAGCCATTTCCAGAGCCAAAAAGAAGACGTCCCGTGAGCATGAGGGGCAGGAGATAGCCCGTTCCCTTGAAATGTGAGCCAAGGGCAAAAGTGGCCGATCCCAGGACCGTGAGGAAGGAGAAGAGAAAGACACCAACTACAGGAGATACAGAACAGGAATAATATGGGAGCCTCATTTGTGCATGGACAGGAAATCGGCACAGCTAACACAGTTAACATATTAGTTTCCTGTAATGTCTACAGAGAATTGTCTGTCTTTGAAGGTAGTTTATACTGAAGTTCTTAACATGCCTTTATACAAGTTATACTACAGGTCAAACAGGCTGCAAAACCCTAAAATTACATATTGTCTAATAAAATGTTTCTACAAAAAATGTCTTCATTTTGTAATTTTTCCATTTACTTACACAGAACACTCTAAAATCCTACAACTGACTTCTGTGAACTCAATTCCACCAATATCACAGCAACACAACTGCATCATTTGGCCACTTACATCGATTTCCTAATTTGTCTATAAGAAAACCAGCCATGATCACCACCAACGCATTTCTGAAATAATAGACAAGAATCAGTCACTATTTATACATAAATGCTACTGGTCCCAAAATGCTGTTTCCTGAAAACGCACCTGTTAAATATCAAGACTATGACTGTGATCACATCATAACTGATTCCATATAAAGGTAAAGACCTTTAATTGTAAACATGTATATTACAACAAAATTGGGTCTTTGCATAGGCAAACTGGTAATCAGGACATTCTGTCAAATGCCAATATTGTGTGTGGATGGCCATCAAACCTACTAACCAATTCAGGGGTGGATAGGTAATCTGTCATATCGGGCATTATCCCGGTGGGTTGATGCAGTTAGGGGCTAATACAGATAATGATTATTATTATTAGGACTGATTCGGGATTGTAGGGGTGGGCCACCCAGACCAAAAATCCCAAGGCTTATTTTTTTTTGTCCCAGTCCAGCTCTGGTTCTCTGCATTGAACACCTCCTTTGAGGGAGCAGTGGACAGCCATCATTCAACTCCCAAGCAGCTAGTGTCCTGCTGAGGGACACTCCTGTGTGGCAGGAGCAGGACTCGAACCAGAAGACATATGTTGTATAAATTGAGCCCCTATCTGCTATTTACATGATACACCGTACTCACGTCCATGCATAGATGGCATACAGAAGGTTATATTCCTGTGGGGTCATCCCCAGCCCCTCCACACAGTCCACTGTCCCATTAGACGTCGAATTATTCGCTGAAGTCAAATTGGAGCAAGTCAGATTCTGGGTGACGAGACAGGCATGTTAGTTACTGGTAAATCTCATTAACACTGAAGCAATACTGTTATTAACAGCAGAATTAGTAGATGTTACTTCCACAAGCAATTAATCGCATACCGCTCATCCACTCACCCCTTGAAACTGATCCTGAAGTACGCTCGGAATGTCGAAACAGAAATATGACCCAAAAGTGAGCATGCAGTTGAAGAACAGAACCAGGAAGCGGTAGAAGGCTGCGAGGAACGACATCACATAAAAACCTCTAGCATGTAAAAACCACTAAGTTAAATTCTAAGAAATTAGCAAAAAGACATAATGCTTCACACAAGGTATAAGCAATATGAGTCACCACACAACAGCAAGCAACTAGTGCATACCTACTAGTGTTTTACGTATATCAATTAAAACGATGTGCAAGACACAATCCAGTTAAAACCAAGTTTCAAAAATAAGTGCCACAAATCATATGCCACAGCAGCTTACACAGCGACTTGAACTGTCGACTCCTGCGCAAAACAATTTTAATAACTCATCAGAAGAGGGTCAAGCTAGCAAAATAACTTACAAACACAACGCATAATTTCACACATACATTTATGCATGTCAGTACCTTTTTCTGCTGGTTTCCCCATGCTGCAAATGGCTGAAATAGACTGGAATTGGTGATGTGTTTAAATCCGTTTTGTTTACTTCGCTTTCCGCAAAAAGACCCT
Source organism: Chitala chitala (assembly GCA_025773905.1). Taxonomy (NCBI): domain Eukaryota; kingdom Metazoa; phylum Chordata; class Actinopteri; order Osteoglossiformes; family Notopteridae; genus Chitala; species Chitala chitala. Next base: position 31,287 of record JABJVR010012550.1, on the reverse strand, counting down.
CCCCGTCGTTTCTGCCTTCACATCTTTGCTCCACCTTTGTGACGACAGACATATGGTCGACCAATAGACTTATTCTAGACAATGTAGCCTTTTAAAAACAATGAAAACAGGACTCATTATCGACATCTAAAGGCCGTATAAATATCAATGCATGTATTTGTGACGTCGAACTACTGAAAAATGAAAATTATGCTGTCATGCAAACACATCCTAAATCACAGTATACAACATACAGAAGACCGCTTTAATAGAGGAAGGTTAAGGTAATTCTATTGTGTCATTATCAACAGTCAAGACTTGTGCATCACTGCCATTTTTTAAATAAAGATATCTTTTGCAGTGTAATAGTATTGCTTGACATAAAACCATATAATCAACTGATTATCTTTCTTACTTTCAAATGATGTATATGTGACATAAAATGTCTTTCACTCCTTTTAGGTTGAGATAGTTTCTCTTAGACCTAACTCCTCCTGTACTGCTGTAGATAATGCAGGCATGAAGTCAGAAAATTGCTGTGTGCAGGAAAGTAGGCTCAAGGTAATAAAATGGATCAATACGAAGCACTCCAAAGATTGAGACAAGACTAAATGCTTTTTAACACTAAAATGAAGAGCCCTGCTTCAACCTCATCCGGTCTCAAATGAAGGGAATTTCATCCCATTTCAGACACCAATGCAGCGGACCTAAGTAGTCATTAGGTCTTGAACTCGGGTCATCACCTGGGTTCGAAATCCTCTGGCTCCCTCAGTCAATAAAAGTATTTGTAGTAAAATGTTGTAATTTTAGATAACCATCTTAAGCTTTATTTATACCCTGCAGAATCATGGCAAAACATTTTAATTGATTCGAAACTGTTTAATATATAAATGGTTCTGTGTGCTTCCGTGACTCATTTTGCTATGAAGTGTGCTTAATATAAACGTATATTTATTTAATATTAAGGGATAATGTGTTGTGACCATCACCCCTTCCTGTGTGCACACCAAAACAACAAAAGGAGAAGTGAGGTCATCTGACTTGTACAGCAGGAAGGACACAGAGAGGGAGACACAAACGTTCTGTAAAAATCAGTTATTTAAGCAATATCACACAAGGGGGAGCGCTGTTGTATTGAATATCAGCATGGCTGTGATGCAGAGTGCAGGTGGTGTGTGGTGCTGGGTTAGAACCCAGGGTACTTCAAGGGGGCACCCTTGAACAGCACCAGCTGTAAAAAAATTGTAAACAGTGTCCTCATGTAATTGTGTGTGGTTCTTGTGTTCGCAGAATCTTGTGTATTTGTACTTGTAGTGTGTGATATGTATGCCCACTGTGTGTGTGAGTGTGTGTGTGTGTGATAGCTCAAAGACTGACACATGGGCACTGTTGCTGTGTCTGCCAAAATACAGCATGCTGTTTGTTTAAAAAATGGTGTGTGCATATTGACTCAAAGCAAAATGTGAAATCGCCTTAAGGCATATTTATAGTGACATGACACAAAGAAGCTACACTTACCATATTGTTTTTTCCCCTTGATACACCTGTAGACTTTGGTTATAAAATGTTCTTGTGCACTAAAAAACCTCTGGTAATATAATAAATCTCTGGTAAAATTCATGACCCATTCAACCTCTAAGTCTCTCATTTCTACGTGAAGATGTTTGTGTACAAACTGTTAGTACTATTCAGGAACAATTTAAATTGCTATTTGTGTTTTAAACAGACTAACAAATAGCTAGTTCTACTTATGTAAGAGCCATTATGTTTTGGTAGTATTTGCCATGTTGTTTTTCTACCTTTATCAGTTCTACCACTCTAGCGATAGCAATGTATGCTTTGTTCTAGCCATGACTCTTGAATTTGGCTGCTGCTTTCCCATAAAGTCCCATTTTACAGAGATGGATCTAAGATAATGGCTGAAAACCTGTTCATATCATATTGTCTCTGGCCTTTCACTGTATTAATAACAGCTCCAAGGCAATTACCTGACAGTCAGTCATCTTCTATACCGCTTATTCCTGGTGAGGGTCACGGGGAAGCCTAGAGCCCATCCCAGAACACATACGGCGCAGGGCAGGGGACACCCAGGGTGGGGGGCCAACCCACCACAGGGTGGGCATGCACACACAACAGGCAATTTTGGACACACCAATCAACCTAATCTGCATGTCTTTGGACAGTGGAAACTGGACAATCCGGAGAAGCCCACCAAGCACAGGGAGAACATGCACCTCCACGCACGCAGACCCAAGGCGGGCATCAAACCCCAGGCCTGGAGGTGCACGGCGACAATGCTAACCACCACACCACCATGCCGCCATAGTTACCTAACAGATAGACCACAATTTATGATGTGGAATGGAATGATCATGGACTGCAGGAGATCCAGGACCAGCTCAAAGACCATTTCCATTCTTGGAGAGGAGGTGGAGTTGGTGGAGAGCTATAGGTACCTTGGAGTTCACCTTGACAACAGACTGGACATTGTCCACAGTAAAGGTCAAAGCAGACTCTACTTCCCAAGGAAGCTCAGGTCCTTTAACCTTTGCAGTGAGATGTTGCAGATCTTCTATCAGTCTGTTGTGGCTGGTACAATTTTCTTTTCTGCTGGGGTAGCAGCATCAAAGCCAGTGACATCAGCAAACTGAACAAACTAATCAGGAAGGCTAGGTCTATCCTGGGGACTTCTCTGGAGCCTCTGGAGCTGGTTGTGGAGAGGCAGATGCTGCACAAACTGTTGAACATAATGGAGAACATCTCACATCCCCTCCATGTCCAGCTGATCAGACAGCGGAGCACTTTTAGCCAGAGATTACTTCAGCTTCACTGTGACAAGGGACATTACCAACAGCAATCAGAAGAGTTGGCGAGAGGGACCTTCTGCTCTAACAATATAAATTTAAATATGTTAACCATGATCATTGCACACTTATTTGGTAAACATTCAAAATTTATTGCACCTTACTGTACAGTTGTTTAAGATATCTTCAGATTTTCACTAATGTACAGTGTAGCAATCACTGTATGTTGCATTAGTGTACAGTGTAACACTGTATGCATCTTGTATATTGTCATATTATATATACATGACAATATATATATATGACAATATATATATTATATTACACTATCTCAGGCTCCTTTATATTTTGTTTTTCTTATTTTCTTTTCATTTCAGTTCTAATTTCATTTCTAATTTCTTATTATATACATGTAGACACTTTAAATTTGTTCTTATAGTTGTGACTCACCTATAAAACACAACAGAATTTCCCCTTGGGGATGAATAAAGTACTCTATATCTATCTTTATCTATCTAATTACATACGTCAATTAAATATTATTTAGTTCACTTACAGCCTCTTTGATGCAGCAGTGCTGACGTGGTAGGAGTCTGAGATTTTACTATAAAAAATAACCCAGATAAAATTAGGCGATGCGCAAAAGTCTCAAATCATTGTCAAAATCTGGTGTTTTTTTATTTAATCCTAGACAGAAAGTCTAATAGAAAGTCTAACGGAAAGTTCTACAGTTCTGAAAAGGGTAAAATAGAGACAAGTTATTTAATATTATACACTGATTCTGACTCACAAATAAAACTAATTTGTGACGCTGGCCACGTAGACTCCTTAGTAGAAACAGGCTCAACCAAGACGTTGAAAACTATCTATTTGGATATGCATAAATCCTGGGTTTTCAACCTGTGGGACATTTCCCAATTTTCTCTGGGACGCTAGAAGTGCTCAAATCCCTCACAGTTTTTGGGGATTATTGGCCAGTGGCCAGTGTGTATGCTCCATGTCCATTTCTAACATCCATCCGCGCTGGCTTTCTTGTCAAACCACCGACATATTGCATGACGAGACTTGAATTTTCCAATTCGCCGTGGTCTCGAGCGTGAGATTGATACAATGTTGCAAATTTGGAATGCGCTCTGTACACATGGTACTGAGAATTGCAAAATGTTGCAATATTAGTCGCAATGGTTCCCAGGGCTCGTACGTACTAAAGTCCGAATACGCAAATTAAGGCAGTCTGAATGTGATCGGCCGCGATTCGGCGGAGTTGCTTTGCATGGATCATGTGGGACGCCGGTAAGTCATGACTGGTTAATTTGGGACATGGGTTAAAAAAGGTTGAAAACCAAGGGCATAAATCGATAAACCGCGTACCGGTCAGTGGATGACAGACGAGCTAAAGCTATTGCCGTGTACGTTTTGAACGCAATTGCTTCTGTTGAATGTACAAATTGAATTTATTTTGTAACTTTTCATATTTTTGGTTTCTTTATGTCTGTTTAGACAGTAGATTAATAAACAGTTATAATGTACGTAATTTTACAAGTATCTTATATTTTTCAGCAGAAAAGCTGTCACGTACTGATTCAGTATTATCCCAGAAGGATCGCTACATTTAGATTTTAGAGTGCTGAAAGACCTCTTTTTATGAGGTCATGGGTATCGTAAGACCGTGACAAGTGACCAGGGCACACTCCCACCAAGTATGTGTGGCAGTAAACCCCCCACTCTTTGGGAGGCCGAGATGGAGTTGATGACTCTTGTACTTTGGAGTAATTTGAAAAACTGTCCATCTGTACACAAATTTACAAATTATTACCAGGTTATTAGGTATTCAGATTTAAATCTAAACCAATCAATATACGATATGATTCATATTTTGATATGGCAGTAAAGTACGTTTTACCACCGGATTTTTAATTTTTCAAATTTTTCAAGTCTGTATTCAGAATTTCTCGTTGCTTTCGCGTCTTCAGTAAAAAGATTCCTTTCTCGGAATTTTTAGTAATAAATTAATAAATAAAACAGTTTACAGCACATCAGTGAACAAAGACAAAGGTTTCTTAAATGTTTTTCCAGTTGCTTCCAAAATGACTCGCCTTTCCAGAACGCTCGTAAACGGCATTATTAGCGACATCTTCTGGAACGAGAAATGAATTTGTGACAACTGACAAAGGACAGCAATATGACTTTGGAGCCCAAACCCCCAAGGATCGCAGGTACATCACGGAAGATCCAGCTGTGACATAAAATGTAGACTGAATATTATATTGGAAACTGTGACGATAATTTATTCCTTGTTCATGCTAAATAGCCACCAAAGCCAGGGTAACCAAAAAAGTCACAGTCACAGTATGATGCAGCTCAAAGGCAATATGACAGGTGCAAAAATGTCACCAACCACATAGTAAGGTTAGGGTGTTCCTTCCTATATAGACCCATAATGTTTAGTTTAGCGATTCAATTAGTCTTACGATCTTACTCGTGGGAATGGAGAGCAGGGATTTAAAGAGATCTATACACATAACAGAATATATGGAAAAACGTTTTCTATGTGAAAATAAAACACGCATGCTATAGCTTGATTATGACAGTTTACGAGTTGTAGAATGTAAATAAAAATGTAAATACAAATATTAAAAGGATTAAATTTAATCTAAAGTTATATAAATTTGGTCGTTGTATGTGACCGAAGGCATGCTATTATTGTTTGTTTTTATTCTTACAGTTCGCTCCAGGGGAATTTTCACATTACGGAATGCTTTGCGCAGTAATATCTCCGCAGCCGGTTTGAAATCTTCATGTCTACCATTAACTCAACTAATCTCTGGTATCCCTGCCGCATCACTAAAAGTCCAGGTTTTCGCATTAAAAATTGTATACTATTACCCGCAATTACACCCGTGCCAAATGTTTGTGCTGCGTAATTATTTGCTGCTATTTCCCCGTCCTTTACACTGTATCGTCCATTACAACACTACAACACCGCAGCTGCAGAGGAGCAACACCAAAGTACCACGGCCAGAGGAGCTGGATGCAGGCGTCGTGACGTCACTGCAAGTCGGTCAGCTGGCACTTGTATCTAACCGAGTACGACATCATTTGTTCGCCCCAACAGGGTGAAAAGGACGGATACCAAAACAACACAGAGGGTGAAAGAAGGTTCGGTGATACACGGAAGATGGGTTTGGCTCTACCTCATTGTTTTAGTTTTCAGTTAAATTTTTTGCTGATCATCCTTGTCGCGCTGGTCTGATTTCGCAGCTGCTTGCATTATACTTGATGACTTCTCGGTATTTCAGTTTAAATTAGTTCAAACATGGATTTAAATACACTGATTCGATTTCATATGGAGAAAGATTGTAGCATCTGGAGAAAGCATTTTATGGGGTACGCATAAACATTTTCCGACAAAAATGCGAGTACGGGAAATATTGTCCGTCTATGTTATATCTGTTTAAACACAGATAAAATGGTGTCATTATACGTGCAGAATAACAATGCTAACCTCACTGCATATATCAGAGGAAAACAATAAACGCGTGTGTCACATGCACATCTCTTGGGGATACGGATCGGATGTTTCCTATTCGTCATAATATTAATGACATTTTTTAATACTGACGCTTCAAAAAGAAAGATAACTTACCCCAAAATAAACTACGTGATTACTTGCTTTCTTGGATACAAATGCTGGTAACAGGCAGAGCAGTTCTTGTTTTTCTGCAAACCTGTCTTACAGTCAGTGAATCGTTCTTCTTCCATCAGTTGTAACTAACTACTAAGGAACCTTTGCAAAAATGATGGAGCTTCAGCTTGACGAGGTGGTCTACCAGGATGACTATGGCTCGGTGTCGGTGATGTCGGAGCGTGTGTCGGGCCTGGCCAACAGCATTTACAGGGAATTCGAGCGACTTATCCACAGCTACGACGAGGAGGTGGTTAAGGAGCTGATGCCACTGGTGGTGAATTTGCTGGAAAATCTAGACTCGGCGCTCACGGAGAACCAAGAGCATGAGGTAGAGCTGGAACTGCTAAAGGAGGACAACGAGCAGCTGATAACCCAGTACGAGCGCGAGAAGGCACTGCGCAAACAAGCTGAAGAGGTGCTCTTTTCCACCGCTGGTTGTTTATTCTTTTATGTGCGAACAATCACATGCTAATCACACGTTTGTAAACAACCGAATCCCTTTAATGCACTACTATTTATGTACAAGTGCATTTCCTGAATAATCCGCTACATTTTCATTGTGGTCATTTGGTTAAAGTTCCAGTTCTTTTTTTTCCCCTAAAATTTCATGAGCGATTGTGCGTGACATTTCTCTACGGAAGAAATGTGAGAAACACTTACCGCTCATATTTTATTCTCATTCGGTACACTGCGACCAAAGTGATTTGCACGCGATGATTACGTGTTACATTACAAATACTGGATTGGTTTTAATACGAAAGAAAGCTGAATTTTCATTCAAGAGAAAGATTAATAGGTAGTCTGCAGTTATAGTTGAGATTGCGTTTAAATTAAACTAAGATTAAGGCCTTTTTTCCCTAGATATTGCATTTCCTTGTCTTTGGCACAATTTTTTGAATATTGGAAAACATTTGAAAACACTAAGCTGTCTTCTTGACCCTCCTTCCTATTGCTACCCAAGAAGTGAAATGTATTGTCTTGCACAGAAAAACATTACTGAGTTTTTCTACTATTATTCCCTTTTTATTAATAGGTGTGATTTAAAATGAGGAGACATATGACTCAGAAGGTAATTATTAGACTACTGCTGGTGTAGAGACCATTTGGCTGTGTTAGGTGTGCTGTTATGCTTTCAGAGAATTTTTTGCTGTTGGAAGAATATTTACTCAGTTTTGAGCAATTACAAAATACTTCTGAATTATTGTAACAGTAAGTACAGAGAATATGTCTTGTTAGAAAATGTAGCTAACATACATTATAAAAATCTGGCTTTATGGGTAATTATGCATGGAAAAGATACATACTACATGAGTGGTGCTTGTAAAATTAGTCAGACCATTGTTTGTGTAATGCATTTCAAACAAGTGCTGAAGGTGAACTTTTATTTGAACACAGCAGCAGCCGTATGAATAGCTATGCCTGTGTGGGAAAGACCCAAATCAGGAGAGTCTGTCAGGTGGCCTCCACTCAGGTTAAGAGTTTCTGGCCTGGCTTGTCTGTGATGTTTGTTGGTACGGCCGTGCCTGCCACGGCATTGCGCTGGTGCTGCTTTCCAACAATGCCACTCTGAGGTCTTCTGGGCCTGGAGACAGACTGAAGGAAAGAGTGCTGTGAGATCGTTGCTGATGCCCTGCCTGCCCTGGTCTGTGTCCTGTATTATGCAACCTGCTGCTTCTTTGAGAAGAACGTGCATGATTATGTGATTTTTGGTACAACACAAGCGTGACCATTTCTCCCTACAGTGTTTCCAGCCAGTTGCCTTTTGCTGACACAGTTCAGTGCTAACATAGCCATTGCTGTAACACAAGTTGTAAATTCTTGCCCACTTCTGTTCATTACATGTCATGAAAAAATGCTAAACTTATCTCAGGTATCATAATTTCACCGCTTGGCTCTTTTCTATTTTTAACTGTTAATTTCCAGTGTCTTCTAACATGCAGGGAATTGAGAGAATCATTTAAATAGTTTTTTTTTTTATTTAACCAGGTTTGAAAAAGCAGTATGTAGCAGTAGAATAAAGTGTACTTACTTATGTCGCCACATGGTCATTGACCAGTATCTTGACCATTTTTGTTTTAACTGTTTTCATTAACATACTTCTGTTGGACTTTTGTCGATGAGCAGAACTGTAGGTGGAATGGTATTATTTGTGAGTCCATAGTTGTATAATGTTGTGTGTTATAAAGTTGAAAACCAAAGCAGTGTTAAAATGAGTTGCTTTAGATGTATGTGTACCTTTTCTGTTGTTTATACATAGAAAATGAAGGAGTCATTTCATTGTAGCTGTTATATCTTGTGCTTCTGACATTCTGCAGATCAGTATTTCTCAAATAAGGTACTCAATAGCACCTCAGAGCATATCTCACACAAATACAAAATGAGAAAAGTTGTATTATACAATATTTTTGAGAAATACCCTAAAATTCCTTTGAAAAATTTGTGTTTAGAAATTTACAAACTGCACATAAAATACATCAGTACTAGAAGAAAACAAAATCTTGCAAGAGAGATTACAAAAACCTAAAAATGTGCTGAACCACTACTGTAGATGTTGGATGGTGAGATTGCTTGAAGGCTGTATTTTACCCTACTGTTTGTATTGAATTTTTAAACCGCTTGGTTGAGCCCTCTTTAGAGGCAGGCTTTCAATAGAATTAGCACAATGCATCTCATAACTGCAGCAGAGCTTACCTTGCAAATTCTGCAAAAAAAAAAAAAAAACATTTAAAGTGCTAGCTTTGGTTCTGAGCAGGCTTTGGCTTCAGGACACTGGTTTTTTTCAAAGTCAATGAAGACAAGAGTTTTTCTGTAAATTTTAGATTAAGATGATTTAAATCAATGTGAATAAGAATCAGTTTAAAACAGAATTCCATGACCTGCACAATCAAATTATTTTAATTGGAGACAATAAATGCTTTACATGTTGGGATGAGATTCTTCACACTGTGTAATGTGCTGTATAGTTCATTGGCTATTTTACAAGGCCTATATATTCTTATGCTGGTCAGATCAAAGATTCATTGCTCCTTGAAAATATAATGTTAAATACATTTTGCCAAAAAAGTTTTATGGAACAGCTAGATCTTGTTTACATATTATAAATATGTAGTGAGAAGCTACAATGTGTTGCATTTTTTCACACCAATTATATAGTTGTGGTGGCTGGAGACGCCTTTCGGTGCGTCCTCGTGACCACCCCTCATGTGTCCTTGCAGAAGTTCATTGAGTTTGAGGATGCTTTGGAGGCAGAAAAGAAGGATCTACAGGTGCAGGTGGAGACCCTGGAACTCCAAGCCAAGCAGCTTGAACTCAAGAGCAGGAATTATGCAGACCAGAGTGAGTGTGCACCCTATTCACGTCGCACTCCTTTAAGAACACGATACTCTCACCCATGCTATAGAACATTTTTCTTGTTTATTGCAGGCTGCTTGATGGATACACACGCTGTAAAACACACTGCACACCCTATAATGACATGACAGTGTCCAGTACTGACACACTTCCAGTAGGAAACGAATGACAACTTTGAAGTTGTAAGAAAACAGTTGGAATATATTAGCAGAGTGCCCAGGACATAGCCGGTGTTACAGCCTATTCATACTGTAAACAACGTTATTTTGTGTTCTAAAGAAATCCAAGAAGTATCCTTACAACAGATGAGTTACAAATACCATTTTGTGGTTTTGATATATTGGACGCAGATAAACTGCTACATAACATTCATCCCTTAGGTAAGTGTAAGACCCCAAAGCATACTTTACCTACCAAAATGTTTGAAAATATTCTGTTACAATAATCACATTTTCGGTTTGACTGGTATGTGACACTTTTGCAGACAGCAAGGATCCAGTATAATTTACTCAAGGCTTGTCTTCCCTTAAGGCCAAAGTTTTGATACCATCTTTTTAAACCAGATTAACGCAGCAGATTCTAGTTGAGGACCAGATTTACTCTGATGTCTTCCCACAGTATCACGGCTGGAGGAGAGAGAATCAGACATGAAGAGGGAGTACAATGCTCTTCATCAGAGGCACACAGAGGTATGACTTCTACCTCAGTTGAATTGTGTTGTCATACATTGCATTCAAATACAATGAAGCTGTGAATTGTCTAATGACTATATGTGCTAAAATATGTATCTCAGCGCATCAATCATATGACTCCTTCTGTGGTGTTCTACATGGGTCAGGTAGTTTTGGCATACTGCATCACACTAAAACATAGTTTCTTAAAAATAAAATGTTCATATTAGAGAGGGACATGGTGTCATAATTTTGTAGCAAATGTAATAATTTTGCATGTTTACATTATTAATGAAATTGGTATTTACTTGTGAACTATTTACTTACAGGGATGCAGTAATGGCATGAATTTGTCTGAATTGCAACTCAAATGGAGTAACGCCTCCCCTAAGTTTAGTAATTGCTACTTTTTGTGTCTTCCTCAAAGGCGAGTGGCACTCAAGATAAAATTACCTTTGACTCCCCATCTAATGGAGATACAACTTGTTCCTTTTGAATATGCAGCATGTAGGATCTCCTCAGTGACAGCTATGGGATTTCAGTTAAAGTGTGGCCTTGAAAGGCATACTGTGTGGAAGGAGGTGTTTGGAGCTTGTGAACATTAATTATGTAGTGTTTTGCACTGTTCATTAACAAGCAGCAGCATGTAGAGTAAAATGTCACAGAACATGCCATGTACTCGCTAAATAAGCGTAGACAGCAGAGGCTGAACTGCTATTTCTCTTTCGCCCTGCACTCGGCAGATGATTCAGACCTACGTGGAACACATTGAAAGATCTAAGATGCAACAGGTTGGGACCAGCCAATCAGAGAGCACTGGGTGTGGACGAGCGTAAGCACAGAACGGTTTCTTTGTTATTTATGTTTAATGTACAATGTGGCTCCCTGAGAACAGAAGCATAGAGATAATGAAGAAACAGTAACTCTAGTAATTTAGGGCTGTTCCAACTCCTCTGTCACAAAGCCTTACATTACTTCATCATGAGACAGTTCAGCACAGACATTCATTTAAAGATGTGTGGAGCATTTGTCCAGTTAACAGAATTGACATTAATTTATTAACTGCTAACCACGTGACAGTTCAGAAATATGTTTCTGTGCACATTTAATTATAGATTAGCCTTTTATTCCAGCTGTGCTTCTACATTTATATGCTGAGTCATAACCCAGTGTAGTTGAAAATTTAACAGATTTTTACAATGGGTTTATTACCCTAACAGTTTTGCTCAGGAAATCATTCAAGAGTCATAAAGATTTTTGAAAATCTTAGGAATTATTGCAAATATGTCAGCCAATTACATGAAATCATTACACAGCACCTGACTCAGTGATGTCATGTAACACCTGTGTATGTGTGAGGTAATAGCCTTCCACAGGACTCGTCTGATGTGGGATGCTAACCGTATTTATATATATTTTATGCTATCATTTTTTGTGTGCACGTAAGCATACTCGGTCTTTAACCTGTGTTTCCTCTGTTTTTGGTTCTTCTTCTCGTATCTCTGATAGTCAGCACCATGTGTGGAGAAAAAGGTAAATTGACTTAAGTTTATCTTGCTGCGACATTATATTCCATATAGTTGCTGGAAAACCCCTCTGACTCCAATGCTGAACAGCTGTAAATGACATGCCACCTTCTCAAAAGACCTCTTGACTCGTTAATTCTCCAGGCTGGAGACCACCCATCCCCATTAGTCTTAGCAAATGTCTGCACAATAATAAAACAAAAGAGTCTATGTTCTCACTTCTTTCACAGAGGGCTGTGTTTCTACATTCACATTTCAGTTGCTCCTGACAGACAGCAGATAGCCAGGATTTAATTTCAGCCTTTGTTGTAATGGCCCCTCCTTCCCTATGTGCAGATACAGCACTGTACAAATAGTACCACACTAATGCAATTATGCAGCTAATGGTTATCTAGTAAAATGAACGTAGTGTATTAGTGTTGGAATTTGTCCTTATTCTCCTGGACTCATATTTGGTATACTCAGCAAGAGCGGTGAATTCTCAATAAAGTAATAAAAACTGAATGCTTCAATCACAAATACAGATAAAGAATATATGATAAAGAATACCGATCAAGCCAGTGGAAGGATCTTAATCTCATGTCTGGTTAACACATCGTCATTTATTCTCCTTCACTTGTTCAGTCTTTCCCCTATTCTTTATTTTTACAGCAAGACGGAGCGGCCGCCAACCCTCAGCCTCTTCCCTGGCACAGAGGGGATGGTACGTGGGTGTCATGGGGGGTCTGACGCCTGGCAGCTTGGCAAGCTGAGCCAGCCCCGCTCCAGCTCCAGCTTTAAGGTTTGACCGATGTGCCTCCTTTCTCTGGCTGGAGACCACGTCACACTGCACTCATTCTGTGTGACAGCCAGAGCTGGCCCTGGGCAGAGGCCATATAGGCAAATTCTAGAAGTGCAGTTCATTCACAGAGGCACCACTGCAGCAGTTGGTGGTGGAATTGATTGCGATGTAAAGGGACACCAGCTAAAATCTTGCCAAGCGCAACAAATTAGTCAGGGCCAGTTCTGGTTACTGCACAGAGCCAAGCCGCCATACCCCACTACAGCCTGCTTTCATCGTCTGTAGGAGCGATGTGCTGGGGCTTGGGTGTGGCAGGGCTTGGGGGGTGCGAGTTAGGGATGCTCTGTAGGAGCTCCTCATTCTTTTTCACAAAAAATAAGAAAAAAAAAACAGTTTTCTACTTTCCAAAAGATAATAAATATACTAAATAAAGATTTTGCAAATGTTGGTCTACCCAAATAATTTAAGAATAAAAGAATACATACAATATCTGTCCTTTACCTTCAGTACAGGTAAGGGAGATGGATAGAGCAGTACAGTACTGACTGCCATGCCCCCAAGTCTCTTATTACATTTTCTAACACACTGAGTTCACAGAAGGTACAGTAGGATTCAGCTGTTGGCACTGAGTGCAAGTCTATCTCTGTTCCTTCCCCTTGCTGGTGGAGACCACCAAATGGAGTTTGTTTTCCAGTTAAACCCCTTAGTATGTGGACTACATTTACAAAATATATATGTGCATGGATTTAAAGGATTGAATAATATGCTTGTAATTTGCTTCCTTATATTGCATTAAGCACAAAAGGAGATGGACCTCTTTTCAGATGTCTGCCCATTTATTCAGTTATGTAGATCAACAGGTGCCATGTGTGACACAACACCGAGGCATCTATCTTACTGGGAATGGTACACTTTTCAGATTGATTGTAATGCAAATTACATAGAACTGAATTTGAGAATGAAACTACAGTACTAATTTGACATTCCTTGAGAGACATCTGGTAATGTTTTGTGGCAAGCTCACTCCATTGAGTTGTTTTCTAGGGTACTTTAAACAGAGCTTCTGGAGTAATTCAAAAGAATGACACAAGCAAGTACTTTGGGGTCCATATCGGGTCTTTCTTGTGTGTTTTGTGCTTGTTAGTATGTGTGAAGTAAAACATTCTGTCTGTTTGCACAGTCCATTATAGGCCTTTGCTGAGTCAGTAAAAAGGGTAACAAGGTGCTGACACAGGCTGGACAGTAATCTGTGCGGTGATAAACACATTGTACTGTGCTTGATGTGTAAACCACAGTACAATGCAAACCCTAAAGGAGATCTGTTTACAGAGGTTTATCTTCCAGAGCCCCACTGCCTAACAGTTCTCCCTTTCGCCGTCTCCACCTTTGTCGGTCTATTGATTTCCAGTACATTTTGCCCTCACCTTGCCCTTGCCTTGCCCTCACAGGCAGACTCAGAAGTTGCTGCTTGTGACCAGGGTTAATTCTATAGAAAATGACCAAAAGGAAACCTATGAGCTCAGTGGCCATTTTGTAAAGTGTCATGGTGGTCAGTTGAGAGCTAATATTGAGCCAAAATGTTTAAGATGGTTTTTGTACTGAATGTCAGGGAGATATTTGCTCTTTTCCCAGTTCATTTTGTTAAAGTTTATGCCACTGATTTGTTATTATGAAAGCAGTCATTAGTGAATTATTTGTAAGTCAAACAAAGTCATTATTACTTTGAAACATTTAACATTTATGTGACCTTACAGTTTTTTACATTTCTAATTTTTAATTTGTGTCAATACTGTACTACATTACAGCGCAAGCTCTGTTTCTTGTTTGTTGCTGTTTGTATAAAATAATTATATATAGTTACAGTATAATTAAACACAAAGATTGGCAGAGGTCAATAAAAAAGGATATGTGGGATTCTTGTTTTTGTTCTAGAGCAGACATTCCTTATCCATTCTTTATTTTGGTTTGCTCTTGTAACATTCTGATGCACAGAGGCAGAATGGTTTAGTTTAATTGCAGAAGGGTTTATTTGACAGCAGGGAGAAAGAATACATAGGGCTAAGGTACATTAAATAACTAACGGGCCAAAAGCTACACAAAAACTCAATAACTGGCAGAGGGCAAATGACAAGAGAGGGTTTAAATACAGAGGAGTGGGTAATGTGACACAGGTTTTAGTGATAATAGAATTAGTCAAAAAAACAAATGAAAAGGAATGTGAATTTGTGGGAAAGAAGGAAGAAACAGCTGCACCTAGTGGCTAAGGTGGGCCACTACAGTTGCTGGATGTGACATCTCTCCCAATCGATAAAGAACAAAAAGTTTCTAGGCAATCATATTGTAAAAAATAAAATTTACGTTCTCTTCTTGCATGTTGTTAAAGTGGAGGAGCAGATCCATGTATCTCATAGAGCTTGAAATAAGAAGACATGACATTCCTTAGGGAGACAGAAAGGGACTGTTAGCTCTGCTTGACCTGCATGCATTAACAATTATAGCTGGAGCACTTTATGATTCAGTGTAAAAAGCAGAACCGGCACATAAAAGCAGACTCCTGTAAGATAAAGTGTCTTATACTGTCACGTAGATCAATGCGGTGTCAATGTTTTTATCCCCCCTACCCCCATTTATTTTACTGTTTCCCACCTTTGTGGGGCCCTCTGACCCCCCAGGATGATGAATCTGAATCAGGCCAGTCCTCTGTGGCTGCCACCCCCAGCAGCCTTGGCACGAAGTCGAACACGCCTACCTCTTCCGTGCCCTCAGCCACGGTCACACCGCTCAACGAGGGCTTTCAGTGCATGTCAGGCTTTGACATGATGGACAGTAACAACAGGCGGAAGAACACCAAGCTCCTCATCAGAAATATGGAGGTGCAGGTCTCCCAGGAAACCCGGAACGTCAGCATCGGTGAGGGGCTGAGGCATGCCAGACATGCATGGAAAGACGCTAAAGGCTGTTGCCATGAGAACCTTACCCATGCATCTCTGTGCTCCAAGGCATGGGCAGCAGCGACGAGTGGTCCGAGTTTCAGGAGATCATCGACTCTACTCCAGAGCTGGACATGTGTCTGGACCCACGTGTTTATGGTGGTGCGAACAGGTACCGTGTGTTCCAGGTTCCTATGGGAACCACAAATATTCTGTTGTTTTGTCTCATTTTATTGTGTGGTATTTATCTGTCGACTACAGTTTTGATGAGCTGAGATCAATGAGCTGAGAAGTGAACAGCAAAGCCAGCAGTGTTAATTTAACACTAGGAGTGTTTATTTTGCGTCCACACTGCTTCCTTTCCTGTGTGTGGTGGTGCATGTAGATCATTTTAGGCACATTATGCCAAGCACAATAATAATTTACCTTATTCTTTGCTTTAGTCCCTCTCAGGGTATCGTCAATGAAGCTTTCGGTATCAACACGGACTCTCTGTACCATGAGATCAAAGATGCCAAGTCAGACATCATAGGGGATGTAGATGCAGGAGCAGAGCTGCTCGGTATGTTGGCATCCTGCAATGCCCGACTGTTTGCTGTTCCACTGCCCTGAGCGGCAGGGCACTTTGCCTCACTGGGTGCATGAACTCATTTAGCTTGCTGCAGCAGCACAGAAACGTTTGCCCCATGTGCCTTGTGACAGTGACAGTGTAGCATGTATTTGATGCCAAAGCCTGACAGATCAGTGCTTGCGGACATGTCAGAGAGCTGACCCTATCCATCTCTCGCCGCCACGCCCCCAGGGTTCATGCTTTGACTATTGCAGCATCCTTGCTCCACAGCTCATTCTACAGTCTGATGACCGTTCCCTTTAAGACGTGACTGGACTCTGTCCATTCAGTGCTTGAATGACCTCTCTGTGTGTTTCCCTTCTCTCTCCTGCATGCCGGTCTGCTGGACACACCCACAGGGGAATTCTCAGGTGTGTATCTACCATGACACCAACTCCTATTTCTTTCTTTATTCTGGTTTACACTTTTAACACTTTCTACCCTAGGTCTTCTTCTGCGATTCTCTTTTGAATCGTAGATACAGTCAGATACAGTCTGGTTATAAAGGCTGCAGTATGACTTTCATATATAGTCTGGTTATAAAGGCTGCAGTATGGCTCTCAGATATAGTCTGGTTATAAAGGCTGCACTATTATACTCAGGTATAGTCTGGTTATAAAGGCTGCAGTATGGCTCTCAGATATAGTCTGGTTATAAAGGCTGCAGTATGGCTGTCAGATATAGTCTGGTTATAAAGGCTGAAGTATGGCTCTCAGATATAATCTGGTTATAAAGGCTGCAGTAGGGCTCTCAGATATAGTCTGGTTATAAAGGCTGCAGTAGGGCTCTCAGATATAGTCTGGTTATAAAGGCTGCAGTATGGCTCTCAGATATAATCTGGTTATAAAGGCTGCAGTATGGCTCTCAGATATAGTCTGATATAAAGTCTGTTATAAAGTCTGAAGCGTTTGAACACATACTCTCTACTCTGGATTTCCCGTTCAGATTATAAAGGCTGCAGCATCATACTCAAATATAATCTGGTTATAAAGGCGCTGACCAAAACAGGTATTGTTGACAACTTGGCATCTTGAATTCCTGGGCTACCATCACAATTTATGAAACACCCACGTCTGTCCAGGACCTAATTTTTCAGCTTTTGTCATAATGCTGAAGCAGACATCTGGGGTCTGCGCAGAGCCTTCCAGTCTACATGGAGTACATATTAAAAACCCTATGGGCACCTGTGTTTTTCTCTTCACGTTACACCCCTACCCGTTTCCTTCTGTATGTTAATCTCTCCATATCTCTCCTTCCTGGCTGGATTTCCCGTTCAGTGCGTGATGATTTCTTCGGTAAGGCGTGCTGGCCTTCTTAACAGTTTCATTGCTGTCTTCCACTCATATGGCATTCCGTCCTGCTGCACCCAATGCCACTGTTTCCTCTGCATGCTTTCCCCTGTTTGCTGCCACTTCTTGTTATGCCTGGCCTGCGGCAGAAGCATTTGAACACATACTCTCTTTTTGAAGGGCCATTAACTGTGTATGGTACTGTTTGGTAGTAGTGTTCTGTTGTTCTGTTGTTTTGTCTTGTGTTTTTGTTCCAACATTGATGCTATGAGCCCTGTGTGAAGGCAATGCCTTAAAGGCTGTAAACACTACAGTAAATCACTGATCAAAAGCTTTTATATCTGACATCACTTCATATTGTAGGCAATGGCAAAATAGGCTATAGTTAATTCAATTTGTATCAAATATACTGGAGAAAATTATTACATGGTGTGTAAAATCATTTATAATGAAGTTGTTCAAGACTCATTATAATGGAAATGTTTGGAAGTCCCTTTTTAACAGACAAACAAAGAAAGTTTTTCAAAACAAACATTAAAAAAGATTACAGTTTAGAAATTAACATGGAAATCATTTATCTTAGATTCTGTTTTTGAATGTTCAGAGTATGTAGTTGAAAGTCCTCTGTGCTTGGATATATATGACACACATTAGGTGACACACATTAGGTGAATATTGTACATCGTAAATAATGCCACAAGTCAGTTCCCATAAGCACTAGTGATTGCTGTGCTGTTGTGGCCTTTTACTCTTCCTGTCCACAGACAGCTTTTGTGACTGTTTTTTTGTGACAGCCTTTTTTTTAAACCCATCTAATGTGTGTAAAAACATTTTTCGTGTTTAGTTGTGTCTTCAGTTTTTGTATGTTGTATTTAAACTGCTTTTCAAATGAAGTATACTGTTTTTCAGCTTCTAATTTCACAAATATATCTTGTGCATTTGTTTTGTTTTTGCAAGTACAGTAAAAACTAGTGACATGTCTGAAGAGTCAGCTAGAGGGTGAGACAGCTCCAGGGACAGAATGGCCAAATATCGCTTGCTAGATGTAACTGTGGCCCAACGGCAGGATTTCTCTGGAGCAATAAGATAACAGCTGTGCACACGAAGCACCTGTGTCCATGAGAATTGTAACTGGGCCTGCTTTTGTGTCTTTCAGGGATGGGAAAGGAAGTGGAGAATCTTCTGACAGAGAACAAACAGCTTCTGGAGACCAAGTAAGAGGGTCACATTTTTCCAGTAGCCATGCATGTGTGGACTTCAAATGCTCACATTATGTGGTTTTTACAGGAATGCCTTAAATATTGTGAAGAATGACCTGATTGCCAAGGTAGATGAGCTCTCTAGTGAGCATGAGGTCCTTAAAGAGGAGCTGGAGGCTGTCAGACAGTCCAAGGTCAAGGTGGACGCTAGAGTCAAAGAACTGGAGGAAGAAATGAAGAGGTGAGGGTAGCTAACACTTCGGACCAGCTGTAGCTAATGTATATCAGGCACCATCCTCATTAACGAGCTCTTAAATAATCTTGCAGACTAAAAGCAGAGGCCTTAGTGGCTGGACAAGACTCCAAAGAAGATGGAGTTGATGACGTAAGTTTGCGTGTCAGTGAAGCTTGCAGTTTCTCTCTGAGTCCAACAACACTGATCAGCATTTGCTCTGGTGTCCACCCTGGATCCTCTGTTGGACCCTCTGTCCTTTGGCAGTACTCGTCCCCACTGCAGGACGATGTGTCCATAGCCCAGCGCAGACGCTTCACGAGAGTGGAGATGGCGCGGGTCCTCATGGAACGCAACCAGTACAAGGAGAGGCTCATGGAGCTGCAGGAGGCTGTGAGGTGGACGGAGATGATCAGGTGTGCGGTGACACTGTGTGCTCCACACAGCTGTTGGAGTGCGTGACCTGGGACGGCTGCACAGGAGGTTCCGGCGCTGACGGATGTCTTTTTCGTATTCAATGTCAGGGCTTCCAGGGAGAATCCTCAGTTACAGGAGAAGAAGAAATCTACCATCTGGCAGTTGTGAGTCACTAGGTTTCCATATCAATTGCAGATCTAATGACATGGTATAATGGTATTTTTGCCATCTGGTAGATATGTTCAGATTTGTGGTTCTCCTGTGTTACTGCTGGACAGAGGACCTGTCTGTGTTGGTTACTGACTCCTCTGGGCTGAGTGTTGGACTTGGCCGCCTGTTTTATGCTCCACTCCAGCTTTGCCCGGCTCTTCAGCGGCTCTGCCACTCCTCCCCCACCAAAGAGGCCGTACACCAGTGTGAACATTCACTACAAGTCCCCGTCACCCGCTGGCCTGTCTCAGCGGCGCAGTCACACCATGGGCCCGATCTCCAGCTCTGGCCACACGCTAGAGTTCTTCCCTGAGGAGTGAGTACCATGGCCCGCCCACCCCATCTGAATCCATGTGCCCCCTCAAGGAACAGAGGCTGGCACCTGTTACTGTGGAAGGACTGAGAGAGAGAATCTGGCATCTTCACAACACACTGTTACTGATGTGCCTTTGGTCTAGCGTTTATTTATCCGCGGATTAAACAGATACGTATAACCTTACTGGAAAGGTTCATTTTCTACATTTTCGTTTTCGTGTTTTTAGAACAAGGATTTTATGATCTTAAATTTCTGTCAGACTGCATCTAATATAATATGACCAGGCATGACTAACCTAACCCATTGCACCATACACCATTCTCACATGCCTGCTACTTCCTGATCACACCACACACCATTCTCACATGCCCGCTACTTCCTGATCACACCACACACCATTCTCACATG
>JABJVR010012550.1:0-10776 GCA_025773905.1 Chitala chitala | reverse complement strand
TCCTGATCACACCACACACCATTCTCACATGCCCGCTACTTCCTGATCACACCACACACCATTCTCACATGCCCGCTCCTTCCTGATCACACCACACACCATTCTCACATGCCTGCTACTTCCTGGTCACACCACACACCATTCTCACATGCCCGCTCCTTCCTGATCACACCACACACCATTCTCACATGCCTGCTCCTTCCTGATCACACCACACACCATTCTCACATGTCTGCTCCTTCCTGATCACACCACACACCATTCTACAGAAGGCAGCTGTTTCAGCATGCAGTGGCACATTCATATCATAATCATGCTCCGCTCACCGCATTGACGCACACGGTATACATGTATGTGATAAATGTCAAAAAACCCATTTGTCTGTTGTGTTGCAGTACATCAACCCTGATTTCTTACTTTCAGTACATGTTAATGACAAAGTTTTTGTAGAGGTTTCGCACAGCATCTCTTCTCACGGATGTGGGAATTCAGCTTAGAGTCTGCCTGTCATTTCTTTGTGATGCTAGTGTTTTCTGTGCTTGTAAAACACCCTTCTTCAAAGCTTTCCTGTTCTGTGGGAACTCTCAGAAGGTGCGGACATCACAAGATATAATGTGCATGTAGTAAATATCAAGATCTGAATACTGTTGTAAATGAGTGCTTAGCCAGTCAGAGCTTTAGATGAAGATATTAAATTTCCACTTAGCAAGCTGTGCAGTAGAGCTAAAAACCTACCAGTTGCTCCGTCCTCAGCCCAGCCTCTGTTCCTCACACACAGTCTGGCCAGTAATGCTGCACCGCATCTCTCCACAGCGACTGCGCACTGTCAGCCCGGCGAGAGCAGCGCCGTGAACAGTATCGCCAGGTCCGAGAGCACATGCGCAGGGACGACGGGCTCAGACAGGCTTGTGGCTGGAGTGTGCCGGCCCGTTTCAAACAGGTAACGACTCAAGTCTTCATTCTGCCTGGTTTAGCATTCCTTACATCCCTCACTACTTCCTGTTCTCTGGGTTTGCAGTTCCTCATCACCCTCTTCTTGAAATTTTATAGTTGTATTCAGTTGTGCATCGCATCAAAAAATAAGCATCACACCCCTACACTTGGTACAGGCTGCACTTCTGTATTTGATCTGAAGGATCTTTTAACCACAATGTATTGTACAGCTTCTTAGCTGGCACAGATGCACAGCTGTATCACCAGCATATTCTGAAAACAAAACACATGCGTATGTGTAATAAAAGCTGAGCCTGAGGTTTATGTAGCTCTGTGGGAACCTTTTAATTGTCCCTTTTTCATTGTTCATTGTGACACAAAGGCCAAGCTGCTCAGTACACCAAAGAGAGTGTTTCTCAAAAGGTGATAGTCAGGCATGTGTGCTTGGATTTAACCTAGCGGCTTCTTCAAGTTAGCAGCCATGTGCAAGTCTTTGTATTGGCTCAGTCCAAAGATCTGGGGCACAGTGCTCCATGACCCCCTATAAGCAGGCCGTGTCCTGTGCTCTGGGGTGTGGTGGGGGGGGGGTCAGCAGTACAGCACTGACTGTAATCTCTCATAGACGGGCCCTCTACTGGAGAACACACTGGATGGGCCCCCGAAGAAGCACCAGGCAAGTGACAAAGACAGAGTCCCGGCATGCGGCGAAACGTCAACCAAGCCTCCATCATCGGTGACCCTCTGTTGCATACCCTTCCTGTCTTGACACTGCTGCCTGATTTACTATAGATGATTTCATCATTGCCTGTGACAATATCTTCCAGCTCCAGTTCTCAAAACTCTTTGTGTTCCCTCAGTCACGTGTGCTCCTGTTTACATTTCTGACTGTATGAACATGCTATGCAAATTAACAGTTTGACAGTTCCCTGGCCATGTTTATAAGTTATAGTGAACATGCTAAAGGCCTGTGGGTTTTCATTAGAGTTACCATGTTTTCTCACGTCTTTGGGAGTATGCAGTCCATCGTTAATAGAGCTATATACGTGATGTTTTCCTCTCCCACTGAAAATAACTGTCAGTCAGGTGACATGCCTAAATTGTTGATTGCCATGGCTTTACCAACAGCTCAGCCCCAATGACAAAGAGGACAATCGCATGAAAAATGTCCCCGTTCCTGTGTATTGCCGTCCACTTGTAGAGAAGGATCCCACAAGAAAGGTAACAAAATCGCATGCCTTGTTAGCAGTGAAATTATAACATTGTTTTCAAATACCATAAATGTAGTTTGGCAATCCCCTTTGATAGTGTCTAAAAAGAGCTCAGAGCAGGTGTGCTTGTCAGATGGTGTCAGTGCCATGGACCAGTGATGAGTTGTGTGCATACATCTCCAGCTGTGGTGTGCAGCTGGAGTGGACTTGACGGGGTGGAAGGGAGACAGACTGAACACCTCAGCCTGTGGGGCGCTGAAGACCTCATCCAGCGGTGCAGACCCCCTGACAGCAGACAAAAATGCAGAAGAGGGCAAGACCAGCCACAGTTCCCCTGAGAAGACAAAGGTACCATAGCTTCAGCGGGATTCTCTTAGCCTAGCAGTATGTACGTATGGGTTTATGAAACCCCACTTCTCTCTCCAAATCTTGATGAAAGGAACTGCGAGAGACAGACCCTATGGGCAGCCGCGTGTGGATTCTGACGAGCACCCACTCCACCAGCAGCGTGGTTATTATCGACGCTAACCAGCCGGGCTCACTGGTCGACCACTTCAACATCTGCAATGCCCATGTGCTCTGCATAGCCAGTGTTCCAGGTTAGCCTGTTCCTGACTGCTGCCTCTTCTATCTCATATTACGTGCTTGTTTGTTGATCCTCATTTGGATTAGAATTTCTACTTTCATTCCCATTTGTACCTCCTTTCATCCCTGTGCAGCGGCCAGTGAGAGTGATTACCCGGCTGGGGAGATCTTCCTGGAGCAGGGTGACGGGGACTCAGAGAAGCCGGGGGGCATGGAGGGCATGCTCGCTGGCATTACGCTGGTGGGTTGTGCCACAAACTGCAGTGTGGTGCGCAGCAACTGCTCCTCACGCACAGACACGCCCGTGCTGGACAAAGCGCAGGGTACGCCATAATGGCTCCGTGTACACAGATCATGGCTCGTGAGCCATGAGTGGCACGGTCTTCTTCTGTGCTGCTGTTGATGCCAGAGAAACTGAGGATGCAGAAAATGAAGCTCTGAATAGCAAGAACGTTGAATAGCAAGAACATCTAGTCTATTCTATTATTTTTATATAGGGTCTTTCACAACAAAGTTTCCTTATGTTGAATGTCATGTCATGTGATGTTGTAGGTTTGACTTTTTCAAGATTACAGGGAGATTGTGCTTTGTGCCGACATGTGACGTGACCATCTGTGCCCTAGGACACGTGGCACCAGTGCTGAATGGGAAGGTGAGCAGCGCATGCCAGTCGACTGAAGAGGCCACTGAAGCCACGGAGGCACCTGAGTCAGCGGCCGCCTCCACGGAGGGAACACCTGGCCCCCTCACCGAGCATGTGTTCACTAGCCCTCACACTGGAAACATTCCCCTCGACAGGTGCATGACCCGTTTACTGTCAGGTTACTGATATGGAACAGGGGGTGGAATACAGAAGTGAGCGCCCTTTTTCAGGGTTTATCCTCTATAGAATCCGATCTCTCTCCCAAACCTTGCAGAGAGAACACACAGGAGAAAGAGGCAGTGAGCGGGAGGGCAGGTAAACCTGAAGAAGGAGGTGAAGCACCCAGGACTGTGAGCAGCGCCGCCCCGACCATGTGGTTGGGAGCGCAGAACGGCTGGTCTGTGTCCTGCTGCCTCCTGATCGCACTGTACACTATTCTCACATGCCCGCTACTTCCTGATCACACCACACACCATGCTGATATGCCCGTGACTTCCTGATCACACTACACACCATTCTCACATACCCTTTACTTCCTGATCGCACTGCACACCATTCTCACATGCCCGCTACTTCCTGATCACACTACACACCATTCTCACATGCCTGCTACTTCCTGATCACACCACACACCATTCTGACATGCCCATTACATCCTGATCACACCACACACCATTTTCACATGCCCACTACTACATGGTGTCACACACAAAAATGTACAGCTTTACGAATTCTTATCATAATAATGTGCCACATCTTTCAGAGACTGAGGAAACAATATTGAAAGTCACAGATATTATAAATTACCTGTGTGTTGACATTAGAAAAGCAGCATTAATATGTAGTACAGTTGTCACCCCTCACAAAATTTGTTTCACAATACAGACAATCCATTGCATATTGGGCTGAAAGCCTCCATCTCTGTTGGGTAATGTTTAGCAAGTTAGTTTTATAGCGTACTACTTGTTCTGCACGGAAACGTGCTTATTCAGTGAGGGATGTCGCAGTGCTACTTTATGTCCTGGCCTGCTCACACATTGTGTTCCCTGTCTAGTGGAATAAATAGGTCTGGTTGTGACCACCTTTTGCACTTTTTTGGGCCTGATGCCGTGTGACAAAGCACGGTTTCTTCTGCACCCCCTTTTAGCCCTGGTGTGCAGTACTGACTAACACTGTGAGGGCCAGCAGGTGCGCTGCACAGCATATAGTACTGACTAACACTGTGAGGGCCAGCAGGTGCGCTGCACGGCGTGCAGTACTGACTAACACTGTGAGGGCCAGCAGGTGCGCTGCATGGCATGCAGTACTGACTAACACTGTGAGGGCCAGCAGGTGCGCTGCACGGCGTGCAGTACTGACTAACACTGTGAGGGCCAGCAGGTGTGCTGCACGGCGTGCAGTACTGACTGCACGCCTGCAGTACTGACTCTGTTAGTACTGACTAACAGAGGGCCAGCAGGTGCACTGCAGGTAAGCAGTATGTGTCTAATCACCTATCTCTGCTGCTTCCTCAGGCTCTACGTTCACTCTGCTGTTTCCTGCTGGAGGAAATGTCTGCACGCCATAAAACTAAAAGACTCTGTCCTCAGCCTTGTGTGGGTATAACGTATAACCTCTGGATGGATTCATTCATTCATAAGTACTGCATGCATGTAATTCTTGTATGGACAGTTTATAAGGATCTTCAGTTGCACACTGTAGATTCACAGTACACGATGCTGTACATTGCTGGTACTGTTGTATACCTTTGTGTTTCAGGCATGTGAAGGGTAGACTGCTGGTAGCCCTGGCAGATGGGACACTTGCCATCTTCCACAGATCTGAAGGTACGCATTTTATTCGTAGTTAATACTCCAAGTACCTGTTACAGTTCAGCTCCTGCTTTCAGTTTGACAAGACCAACGGCAATGAGTAGGAGGGTAAAACTGTGTGACAGCACTGTAGTGTTTGGGTGTGTATGTGTGTGTAGATAGCCAATGGGACTTGAGCAATTACTACCTGATGGACCTGGGCCGCCCACGGCAGTCGATCCGCTGCATGGCAGTGGTGCACGACAAAGTGTGGTGTGGCTACAAGAACAAGATACACGTCATCCAGCCCAAGACCATGCAGATTGAGGTGGGTAATGCCCTCGCTTTGCTTGTCCTGCACACCTGCCTTTGGCCATCATATGCAGTGTACCTGACACATTTAACATTACACTGTCAACACAGATTTAGCTACAGGGATACTTCTGTAAATTAGCCGTGCAGCATATGTGCCCAAGCCAGTCGCCGCTGTTCTTCCTCCACCCCTCTCAGAAATCATTTGACGCACACCCACGCAAGGAGAGCCAGGTTCGCCAGCTGGCTTGGATCGGGGATGGCGTGTGGGTGTCCATTCGGCTGGACTCCACGTTGCGGCTGTACCACGCGCTGACCCACCAGCACCTGCAGGATGTAGACATAGAGCCGTATGTCAGCAAAATGCTAGGTGAGGCTCGGCGTAGAACAGAGCGGAGACGGGCGCTGGTGTCGCCTAGCGCTGTACCCCTCTACCTGGTCCTCTGCAGCTGCGCTGCCTGTGTTGTGTTCTGCCACTATTAATTAGGTGTCCGCTCAAGAGCCTGCTGTGTTGTTTTTCTTCTTGTTAGGTACTGGCAAACTGGGCTTCTCCTTTGTGCGAATCACGGCACTCTTGATCGCTGGCAACAGACTGTGGGTGGGAACAGGCAACGGAGTAATCATCTCCATTCCTCTAACAGAGAGTGAGTGCACACTGTAACATGGGGACACCACAGCCCTGAAAGTCCACTGGATAAACCTGACAATACACCACAGCCCTGAAAGTCCACTGGATTAACCTGACAATACACCACAGGCTCTGAAAGTCCACTGGATAAACCTGACAATACACCACAGCCCTGAAAGTCCACTGGATTAACCTGACAATACACCACAGGCTCTGAAAGTCCACTGGATAAACCTGACAATACACCACAGGCTCTGAAAGTCCACTGGATTAACCTGACAATACACCACAGGCTCTGAAAATCCACTGGATTAACCTGACAATACACCACAGGCTCTGAAAGTCCACTAGTTAACGTTTTTACACAAGCCATATGTGACAATCATCCAAATCCTCCACGAAGGCATTGTTTACAAATATTTTTAATTTTGCTTAATGTCACCATGTTCAAACTACATGTAGCGTTTAACATAAACAGAATTTAATGTGAGGGGAGTGATGTGACACTCTTTGATACACAGATGTGCTGGGAACCTGTGATATATGTGAGTGTCCAGTGAAATATTGTCTTACTAACCTTGACACTTCCCTTAGTCTTCTCTTTCTCATGGCTGTAAAGTTTGCCCATTCCCTTTCTCCTGTCTACACCTCTGCTGTGTCTTACCTCTGTTCCATGCCTTCTGATGCTTGGACAACCTTTGTGTATTTGCCCTCTACAATCCCTTGTAGCTGTAGTCCTTCATCGGGGACAGCTGCTCGGTTTAAGGGGTAAGTTGGAGTTTCCCCCCTTCCTTCCATGTCCCTGACTTCTTCATCTTATACTCTCATTATCACTTTAACACTTTTTCAGTTCCTAGTGTGAGCATGTGCACTAGTGCATCTCTGTCCGTTCACATGGATGTAATGCTTACATTTTATAATTGTGGATTAGTGGATTTCTGTCTACTTTTGGGCATACTCTCATCATTGTAATGTGTGATATTTGCTATCATTTATCAGGACATATTTCTGTTGTGCACACAGTTTTTGCACTGTTAGATGTGTCTGTTTGGTGTACTGTTCATCTTCCAGTCTGGGCCACCTTTCCCTGAAATTAATACTTCAGACTGGTGAGACTTGCTTTCACTGTGTTTCTGTTCTGTCCCTCCAGCCAACAAGGTTTCACCGACCTCGTCCGGTGGGGTGATTCATGTGTATGCTGACAACAGCTCAGAGAAGAGCAATGGCAGCTTCATTCCCTACTGCTCCATGGCCCAGGCCCAGCTCTGTTTCCATGGCCACCGGGATGCTGTCAAGTTTTTCGTCTCAGTGCCAGGTTTGTCAAGTAATAAACTGATCCCTGACAATTCTGTTAGCTAAAGGGATTAACATGTCATTGAACACTGAACAGATATGAACAAAAGTCACATTGTGTCTTAAAAGCAAATGTTACTTGAAAACAAAAATTTTATGAACATGAGGTCACTGTGCTACTTTCAATCTCGAACATCAGTGTGCCTAACAGCACACTGAGCTCTGCTGACACTTTTAAATATTGCAGGCAATGTGCTGGCCACCCTTAATGGAAGTGTACTGGACAGTCCCACTGAAGACCCTAACTCAGCAGCACCCCCAGAGTCTGAGGATAAGACATTGCATAACGCATTGGTGCTGAGTGGTGGGGAAGGTTATATTGATTTCCGTATAGGTGAGCAGTGCAGTATGTGCACAAATGTTCCTGACACACAACAAAAGCATTTACAGTACACCAACTCAAAAATGCTATGAAAAGGACCTAACCTGAACATATTCACAGACACAACACAAAGGTGCAGGGTCACAGATTTTCGCGTGACTTGTCCATCATTTGTAGGTGACGGGGAGGATGATGAGCCTGAGGAAGGCTCCGATGAGGCCCCCAAGATGAAGCCAGCACTGTCGAAGGCCGAGAGGAGCCACATCATAGTGTGGCAGGTGTCGTACGTCCCAGACTGACACAGGATCTCTCAGTGCTGTCCTGTTTCCCTCTGTCTGTTTCTGTCTTCCCATACAAATCCATTCCACCTACAAAAGTGGCCTGAAGCTGCTGTACCTGACTGAAACCCAACCTCAAAGCCGTACCCTTCCAGCCTTAAACACACTAATATAGTCTGGGCTAATTTACTTCTGGCCACACAGAGTATATAGAGCCTAATGTTTTTCAAAATGGCCCTGTGACCACATAAATGTTGAATAACATTCAGTTTGTGATCATTCAGTTTGAATGGCACAGTTAAACTCCCTGTACTATAAACAAATACTATTCGCATATGAGAGGAAATGAAGGCTGTTTTAGAGAGGTGACTAGGAATAAATTATCATGAAAGCTACTGGCCAGACAAGGTGGAAGGTTAGTTGCAGAGGTGAACGTCAGCTTTTCAAATGGATGTAATACATATTAAACAATTCAGCTATGACTCTAAGATAATGAGATGGTAGTTAGTAAAAAATATGGCCACCTGAGAGAGCCTATTAGGCAAAATATTGGGAAATTGTACATTCTGAACCTGCATGCAACAAATGTTCACTAGGATATATTTTAAATGGTATTAATTTAACAGAGAATTTTAAAGTTACAGTTAGTAAATCTGTTCAAGTCTCCATTTTAAATATCAGTACTACTGCCTAAAATCATTTGCAAACACCATCTGAAAGGAAAATTTGTATTTAAATGTCAGGGTCTGGATTTCTTGTAACGTAACAGGAAAAGGTTTGATTTACTGATATAAAGAGCTAAGCAAGTTGAATCTTTTCTAAGGACTTTGATGAATACATCACATGTACTACTAACTGTATCAGGGACAAAACCCTGTTTGACATGACACTCCCTCTGCAAACTGAAGTGTTGTTTTGGAGCTGTAATGTCAGAGACAGCCAGGAACAATATCAGCCACTGAGAAGCACTCACAAAAATTGCTAAAGCTCTCACAATGACTATAAATGATAAATGATTTTTGAGGTATGAAGTTAGAATTTGTTTCAGCAGCGAACCATTCTACGTGCATGCTTTTCAACAGTAAAACACGATTATATGCACACTGTTGCCATCTTGTGGCCAGTAGTAAAGTAAACCGTTACGGCTTTTGATGCTCCCAGCCTGAGATTTTATGAGCTTCCTGTATGTCAAACAGCAATGCTGTTGTGTTTCCAACCAAGTTTTCCTACAGATACATCTGTAAGGTTACTCTTACCATCTGCAGTCCTTATACATGCTGTGTATTTAACTCACCAAAAGTCTGTTATATGTATTAAACATATCAATGGTATGAAATATACAATGTTTTGGTGACTTTTTCTTTTCAAAGTCAACTTAATTGCCAGTTCTGCCCTTATGTACCAGACATAAGGAAGAATCGAAGAACCATTTCTCTCTGACCCTAGGTGCAAAATAAAATGCAATACAATAAAATACAATAGCAGCAGAGGCTGAAGAAACTGTGTGAGGGGTGTCTGGAGTACCTCACGTAGCTGGTTGGTTCTCAGGTGAGGCTTCATATATGTCCTGGAGGGAGGGAAGTGGAACACCAATGATCTTTTCAGCTGTGTCAAGAAGCTCCCATGCCAAACACTGATACAGCCGGTCAAGATGCTCTCAAGATGCTCCAATCTACGTAGATTTATTCTTGTAAATCATGTGTGAATAGAAAAAACACCTAGCTCAAAAACAATTTTCAATATTTAAAATGCGCAAACCAAAGTGGCCTGGTAGCTCAGTGAGTAGAACATCGGGCTGAGCTGTAGAAGCCTCTTGGCTTGAATCCCACCCCAGCCACTAGACACTCTGTGCTAGCTCTCTGGGTGCTGAAAAACGGCTGCCACACCTAGGGGGTGGATTAAAGGCAGAGAACACATTCTGTATGTGACAAACACATTTGGCTATAAACCTGGCATGAAACTATTTTTATTTAACAGTGCCACCTTCTGGCTAAAAGAAAGAAAATTGTAGCTGTTATAAAGCATACATTATAATTTCTCTAACTGCAAAAGTATAGCAGATAATGTATAGATAATTAATTCATGAAGGTCTTTAATTCAAACCTGTCATTACTAATTGTGTTTGAATTGTCATAATTAATGAATATCAGAAACAGGTGCCAATAACAAAGAATACTTAAGCAGTAATTTAAGATATTATTTACAACAAAGGGATTAAAATGTACCATATCTGTTAAAACATGTTTAAAAAAATTAAGCACATCAGTAAGTCTTTGTCATGCTTTTAAAAT
Source organism: Chitala chitala (assembly GCA_025773905.1). Taxonomy (NCBI): domain Eukaryota; kingdom Metazoa; phylum Chordata; class Actinopteri; order Osteoglossiformes; family Notopteridae; genus Chitala; species Chitala chitala. The sequence goes on along the minus strand of JABJVR010012550.1, from coordinate 433 downwards.
TCTTATTTAAAATGAATAAAGCTCATTGAAAATTACTGGATTAACACTAATTATACAAAAAGGTCAATGTTTAATTGACATTATGATTCAATTAAAAGCGGAAATTGGCTGAAGCAAAAACATGCACCTAGTGGGGCCCTCCAGGACCGCTGTTTTATATCGTATATATGAGGGGCATTCAGTTACATTTCTGGAAGGCCACAGTTGGTACAAATATTTCTTCCAACCAATCCACGCATTTTAATTTGATCACTATCCTGATTAAATATCAGTTACATTTAGAGGCCGACCGAAATTCGGTTTTGGTTTCGGCACCTAAAATTGGCAAATGACGTCTTTCGGTGTCGTTTCGGTTACGTCAACCGAATGTCTATTTTTAGAATGTTACAGTAGTGCTGTTTGTCACTCCGACTCTGACTGTGGGCCGGCAGTC
>JABJVR010012540.1:0-43889 GCA_025773905.1 Chitala chitala | reverse complement strand
GGAGTATATCTTTTTTTTAATGTATGTCTGTGTCGGGTGTTTCAAATTTTGTGCCCCCCCCCCCCCCCCTTGGCTGTGCCCTGTGTTGGGTGTGCCCTGAGTTGTGCCCTCCCTTGGCCGTGCCCTGTGTTGGGTGTTTCCAATGTTGTGCACTCCCTTGGCCGTGCCCCGTGTTGGGTGTTTCCCATGTTGTACCCTCCCTTGGCCGTGCTCCGTGTTGGGTGTTTCCCATGTTGTGCCCTCCCTTGGCCGTGCCCTGTGTTGGGTGTGCCCTGAATTGTGCCCTCCCTTGGCCGAGCCCTGTGTTGGGTGTGCTCTGAGTTGTGGCCTATGTTGCCTAAGATACAGTCCAGACCCCTTTTGATCTTAATATGAATCCATTTTTCTGAAAACCAATTAATAAAGTATGTTTCATATTTATAATATTTATTATACTGTTATGCAAACTTTATAAATCTCTGTACCTGTGAGTGCAAGTGAATAATAACACAATTTATTGAGCCAAAATATAGTTGAGACTGAACAACATGAAAAAAAGGATTGGACTAGACCTAAATTGTTGAAGAACCACAGAGGTTTGGGTGCAGGCAGTGGGGACATGTCCATACTGATTAAAGTCTCAGTACTGTGAGAGTACCAAACTGTCCCTACCAATATCGTTAGTGATGTCCAAAACCTTTTCACATCAGGACGGTAAAGGCTGATTTGGTCCCTATCAATGGGATACTTCTGATGTTTCTCTGGTCACTGTTAACACAGAATGGCAAGCAGATCAGTGTTGTTAATAATGAAATATCACCCAATTATGTTTAAACATTACAACTGAGTTTTATACAAAGACACTAACAATATGCAATGTGTTCAAATGTGTGCTTTTCTACTTACTTCAAGACAGCCCCATACACATACGACGTTGGTTTGTGGAAAAATAAATACATTCAGAAAATTTATGAGAAGCAGGAATATAAATATCCCTGATGTATCATCATTCTCTCCTTTCTCCCAGAAAGCAGTTTGCAGTATAATTTTAAAAGGAGCTTCAAAGATGTATTTGCTTTTCAACTCTGCCTTTGAATAAATGCATTTTTCACTCTATGAAACTTATTACTTATCAAGGCTGTCACCGTCGATCTACTGTGGACCACTGTCTGACACCCCTCCCCCCGATCTACTGTGGACCACTGTCTGACACCCCTCCCCCCAGCTAAAAAAAAAACACAATGCAAAAGTAATATAATGCCTTCTAGGAACTCCAGGAAAGTAATATCAGCTTCATGTTCAATTGCCCAACTGCTGATTCAGAGCAGGAAAAGAGCAGACAGGAATGCATTTTAAACACTGCCATGCAAATGGATGCTCTCGACAGTGAGCATATAAAGCGGACTTGAAATTTGCTGACGCAGCCGATACAAGTAATTTTGTTTAGTTGTTGTTTGTGGTTTTCAGAGGGCAGAAAGGCCCCTGACAGATGTGCTTTTTAAAAATGTACTGCCTTTGGTTGTTGTGAATGTGCCACAGTTTAAGAGGTATCGCTATAAATAAGGGAAAGGAGCTGCTTATACTGCGATCTATTAGGAACAATTGATTATGTAACCTGATATTTTCAGCTTTGTAGTTTAGTAAACATCGAGTTTGCATTACTCATCACAAACATATTTTGTAATTTACTCAAATAACAAAAAAGAAATAATTAGTCCTACATCTCCTTTCTAAACCTATAAATGAACAAATGGTTAAAAAAGTCACTAAATGGAAAAAGCCACTTTGCAGTACGCCTGTAATAATTACTTAAGCCAGACTCAGCTTTAAAAATAAAAGAATAGTATAGATTCAAATATAGCCGTATGATTTGTGACTGAACATCTGGCAAGTTCTGTCTGAGCCTTCACAGATCTCTTCCAGCTCAGTTCCTCAGTTTCTTCACAAAGCACATAGACAGGTAACTGAACTAGTTATTTAGCTAATTTTGTCCAAGTAATTCTTCTCCATCTTCTTGCACAGCGTGTGGCCTGTATTAATCTCAAGGCCCACAACATCCCTGCTGATATTCAATACAACAGCGTGACCTCGAGTGTGATGTTGCTATTATACAATAGTTCTACAAATGCCATTTATTAGTGGACAGTAATAAGCAACAACAGATCATGATGTCTTTTTTATTTAATCAGTTATTTGGCTCCAGCAGCACAGATAAATCAGCAACTGGATGGAGAATTGGGTGTTGCTAAGGAACACAAACAATGAGCATAAACGTGCACACTAGCTTACTTTACACACTACAGTAGCAACCTTGAAAGCAGTTTACATCCCATGCTGTTTGCCTTACTGTGTTAGCTTCCTTTTTGCTCTTGTCCAATTTGTCAAGCTTGGCTGATACCATATAAGCACACTGGGAAGTTTGCATTAAAGTATACTGGCATTTTTCCTTCTCCTTGTCCTCTGCTGATGACTATTCATAATTTAACTCAAATGTTATTCCATCTTTTCAGCGTAGTCCATTAAATGTAGTTGACGACAGACAGTTAATGTAATTAATGATTATTAGAACACCTGTTATACTTGTTCTTAAATGTCCCAGTGCTGTTATACTGCATATCAGCACTCATGGAATGCCTCTTGTCCAATCAAATCAAAACAAATTCCTTGGTCAGAACTAACTGTTGTATAATTAGCTATATATATAAAGGTTAAAAAATCTATGAAAGTACTTCTGGTGTGAGCTCTGATTCAGTTATTATTAGTTATTTGAAACTGAAAAAAAAACATTTCTGACAACTCTTACCATTAACAAAAGCAGTATGAAACAGTTCTTTTATCTAAATACAAAGTTGTAGCTTCCATCCTTTAGATTAGGTATTTTTTCCCCTCATTCCTTCCCTTTTCAGTCCATTTTATGGTTCTGCGATCACATGCTTTCCTCATTAAATAAATACTCTGGAAAATCCAATAAAAAATCTCTTAATATAATGCTATATATAGTATGGTGATTAGATTACAGAAAAATTGTATAAACTAAATAATACAATGGTAATAAAATGAGTTTATATGGATGTCCCTGTGAAAGCACCTCGTCCTGGGTTTCTCCTGCCTTATGTCCTAGGCTGCCTGGGATAGGCTCCCTGTGACCCTGTACAAAGCTTTTTGACAATGGATACATGGATGAAAATGTTCAAACCAAATGTCCAATTTCAATAAGTCTGGTCATGTAAGGATTATCAATGTGAAAACTCATCTTCTAATTAATTTTTTTTGTCACAAAAAACAGACTTCTTCCATTCTTCCCATCCTCATCCTTTTCCAGCAAATAGATACCCAAATAATATAATTTTTCTTTTTCTTTAAATGTGTACTAATCCTCAACTTTGGTTGTAACAGATGCATATCAGAAACAGATGTCATGGATTCAGATCTTTTTGGGAAAATGTCAACCAGCTTTCCAAGCAACCATAGAGCAATTTTGAACTTCTGAACAGGGGTCACGTCAAGGCTCTGGCTGGGTCACTAAGGAGTATTCACTCGATCACTGCACTGCCAATTCAGTGTGGCTCTGAGGACACCTAAGTGCTTTGGCTTATTGTCCTGCTGAAAGGTAAACCTTAATTCAGCCCTTTTGACCTGCCCATCATGTGAATTCTGACATCAGTGGTGCTTCCTTCTACCTTCCCTGCTATGATAGCAGCTTTTGTACATGTATCTGGAGACCGTTGTTTTCCTTCCAGATTAGACATGTGGCCTCTCTGTGTTTCCCTTAGTTGTCTTTGAGTCATAGCATGTTGCAATGTCCTCTGTGCCTGCCTACACAGTTTTGTACAGTGTTCATAGTCATGCCAGCAAGATACTATCTTTCTTCATGATTTTAGACTACAACTACAGCAATACCCAAAAACTTCAATACTGATGTTAAACTTCTCCAGCTGAATTTGTTTCAGTAACTTTTTTTTTTTCCTCCTTTGTCTTTATGGTTGAAGCTTTCTCAACTAATCCCTGTTGTTTTTACTGCACAAAGTAAGAAAGAAAATTGTCTCAGTAAATACTTGATTGAACTTGAAGTTTTTATTTGTTAAAGAAATACACTGGACTGCTTATATAATCACTTGGGTTGTTCTTCTTTCCCTTTGTAACTTGTGTATTTATGACCTTCATTGATGTTTTCAGTGTATGTAAGCTTTATATAAAGCATATAAATTTTTTTCTTAAAGTAATGACTGCAGCTGCAAGTGGGAACACCTGCATTTTTGCAGTAAAAGAGGAAGGTGCTATTTATCAGTGTAAGTGTATTCAACAATTCTATGCACAATTTTGACATACAACTTTTGGTTTGGCTCCTTTGTATGTTCTCTTTATGCTTTGGTGTATTTGTGTGCATTAAAGATGCCCAATGTTCTGCCTTTACTAGTATGCAGTAATGTGTCTCACATATTAATGCAGCAATCACTTTGATTTTTAACTAATGTTTGCTATCAGCAATGTATGACACTTTGGTATATCATATGTATGTATGACATTCATTTTAAAAAGTCCTCGAAATACAATAACGGGGGACAAGAACATTAAATATATTGTCTGCGAAAAAAGAAATGTAATCTGCTTTACGCATCAGTGCAAACAAATATTATCCATTAACTACCACTCTAACACCTAACACTTTTGCTGCAAATGGAACAATTTGATTGCTAGGTTACATCTCGAAGCCAAACGCAGACTGCTTAATACACTTTTAGTCATTTCCATTTATCACAAGCACTGGCAATTTGTGCAATTTCAGTCTACAGATTAGTCGCATTCAAGCAAATTAAAAGGCAGTTTCTATTTACCATCTATTTCCACAGAACTCCAGGTGTCTGGTGAGGGAAGGTTGGTATTGTATGGAGCAGGGCGTAACCAGGATGGAGCACCCACTCATTGCAGAGGTCACACGCATTACATGATTAATTTAAAGGTGCCAGTTCATCTCAGCAGCACATCACTGTGTTGTAGGGGGAACACGGCACACCCCCACCCCACCTCCCCCTTGCACACACAGACAACGGGCTGGAAATTGAACCAGCGATCCTGGAACCACAAGGTGACCTTGGCTCAAGCCACTATACAACACCGGAACCTCACATCAGCAATTTTAATTCAAATACCAAGAGACGTATTGTCACGATTGGTCTTGTTCTCAAAATGCTATTGTGTAAGCTTCACGACTCAGTCTTTTACACTTTAGACAAATATTGTTTGGTTTATTTATAGTATATAATAACACAGACTTTAATGCAGCAGATTTAAGGGGCACCATCATTCCTGCCTGCATTGAGAAGGTACCTACCCACTCTCCACCTTTCGGTTTCACCCAATGGATGGAGACAGCATAACGGGCAACTGTAAAATGGCATTACAAAGTCTACAGCTTCTGTATGTATGTATGTAAACAGCATTATTTCATTTTGCTGCTGCCTATTTTTTCCCATCACCCCCCATTATTTGCCTTTCTTCTGATCTTCTGCCTGCTTCTTTGTTTGATGCAGTCCTCATTGGAGGGTGTCTGTCATTTTGTCAGTGTGTATTAGCCTCCTAGAAAGCTGGAGTAGAATGTCAATAATGTGGCACTTTAAAGGAAGGAATGGTTGTCAGATTTTCAAAAACAGTGTGCCTTCATCCATGATTCTATGCCAAACTGCTGAAAGATTAAATAATGGATTTTAAATGGACAGCAATTTTCAAATATTGCAGCAGCTGTTGGGTTAGACTTGACTTAAGAACCTGACTGAGTCACTCACGCACATTTTTAGCCACTCCAGTGCAGATTCAGCTTTGCACTTTGGGGTCACTGTCCTTATGAATGTCAGCTTTCATATTGCTGCAGTTTTTGTTATGTAAATCCCTTGATCTTGAGGAAGAACCTTAAACAGGCTCCCTCTTTACCTGCTCGATGAATATATATTGATGTATACAGTGTCTCTGTATTCGGATAAACTCTTCAGTAATTCAGCTAACATTACTCAGACGGCCACTCTTTAAATTATTCATCCCTATCAGCCCCCTTCTTATTAGTGCTAGTCGATGAACTTGTCCCCAACTTGTTAATAAATTTTTTGTTTCATAGTCGAATCTCAGCATTAAATTCAATGCCCGCCAGAGGGCCTTTACAATGGCAAGTGTATTTATTCTTTAATCAATACAACCTCAATGAGTGCTTATGGACAGACTATTCTTTTAATTGTGTGACTTAATTTCTTTGGTTTTGAAGTAATTACAAACATTCCAAAGCAAGCAAATAAAATGCTTGTAATCTGAGTTATGCAAATATTTATTTAAAAACGTTTTGTATTCATTTGAAATGATTTTTTTTTCATCTTTTACTGTTTTACAAACTTTAAAAAAATTTTTAAAAAAGCTAAAAAAGGGCACCTACAAAAACTTTCACTTGCATTGTAAATGAGCAATAGAGGGATCTGTTTTGTTTCATTGTAATAGTTACACTTTAAATGTTAATGTCGTGCTGTTCTGTGATGCTTTAAAGATTTGGTGTTAATGACTATATTAAGAAAAACATCTGGCTAACTTTCACCCGACTGTCAATGAGCCTTAGTAGACATTCCAACAGATTTAAGGAGGGAATGGAATTATAATTGGTTGGACCTTTGTTCATTCACCTTAAACTTTATAATTTACCCTCTCCTCCATCTACTGGCATCACCTGCGTGAGGTGCAGTGGCTGTATTAATGCCGTATAATTAATGTTTATAAGCCATACATGACGGCTGTCTGTTTGTGTCGTCTTGTTGTAGAACAATGAAGGGAGGTGTACGCCCCCTATTACTTCACACTTTTGAAGAAGTGAAAAAAATATGTGAACAGCTGAGATTCGAATGGCAGACCTTGCGCTCCATGCTGACACCTACAGCTTTAGGCAATCCTATTACACTAAAATACCTTTCCTCTCACTTCACAGGTATTATCTTCTCTTGCAGGTGCTCGGAGTGCTGTTTAACTGTGTTTGATTGTACAGCCAGCACCAGACTCTGAGTCAGCTGATAAAACTTCTCAGAGTATTCATCTCCAATGGCTCGGTGTTTGGTGGGAGGAAAACAAATCCCTTTCCGCACACTGCTTGTTGACAAGGCAGAAGTCTTGCTCTCAAGGAGAAACTAAGTTAAAAGCTAGAATTTTGAACTCAAGTGCAATTATAATTATGGGGAGGGGATATTTTAGGTTATGAGAATGTTTGCACCTATAATGAATAAAAAAAAAAATGTGGTCGATATTCCTGCTCAACATGTTTCTTCCTCTTCAACCTCTATAATATGATATGAATAATTAGCTCATTACAATATCTGGAGTTTTTGCTGTTTTGCTTTCAATCTATTTTCTCTGCATGGCTTTATACCTTATGATTTACATCTCAATGTATCATTTGTACTATAATGTTGATGTGTAAACCACTTTTTGAAAGCATGTACAGTATTACACAATTTAATACTTTTGAAAAATACACAATTCTGTTAGAGGTCTTATATGTATGAACTTATCTATAATCATCACTTCTGTTGCCAGTGAAGAGAAGATAGTGGTTTTTTTTCAGTGTCCTACTTGGGGATGAGAGAGAACATGCCCAGCTGTGTATATCCCAGCTATGTCTCAATTTTAAAACTGGCCTAAAGGGGGAAGCAGAGTCACATGTTGGATGTAAAAGCCTAGCTTACCTCCCCTGCCCCACACCCCCACCCCACAACACACTGGAAGAGCCTCTATTAGTGGTCTGAAGCTAAGAAACAAGGAGAGGATTCAGGGGCTGCTAAACAGTGCTGACATCAAAATAGACCTAATAAATTACACACAAACATAAATTGTGTCAACTATATAATCCAGGGGAAAAAAAAAATCCTGCTTTTCAGCCCAGAACAATTTCAGCCAACCCACCAGAATGGACACAGCAAAGCAGGCCATAGAATGAATAGAGCAGCAGTCAGTCTTGGTAATGTGAAGTGCCTTTTAATAGCTTAATTGTAGGGTGGATGGCTATGATGAAACCACAGATTTTTCTCTCACCACTGACACTGCATCGTACTACACAAGACATACACAAAAAACACCCTGTATTCAACATCTTTCGCTTTTACTGCATTCTATTTCTGGACTGGAAGCAACATAAGAAAAAAAATAAAATAAAATAGAGAACATATGAAAAATTCAAGGTTGTATTCTGAATTCCAAAGGTACAAGCCCGGCTGTGTCTGAGTGTATGTACTGTAGCTCCTCCCGATAAAATAGTCTGCTAGGTAATAGTGGGGCAGTATCCATAGAAAATCTGCTAGTTTACTTACTGGTTATAAACAAGGGAAGAGAGGGGTTCATTGGAACAATTGAACATGTTCCTTTTTCTGCATTTCACTGGGATCATAAATGAGTAACAACTGTCAAGAGCTTCTTTTGATGAATGTTTGTACGAGGTTTTATATGTATGTGTGTGTGTGTGTGTGTATAAGTGTAAGGGTCGATAAACTGGATCCAGGAAAAGACTTTGCGTTACAAAAACAAACCAAGGTTGCGATGCCAGGTACGATTAGTCATCCCAACGGCCGAGGGAAAACAAATTCATTCTCTCCTTGAACCAAACAAGAGAGCACATATAAGGATCAATTGAGGAACAGGCGGGACAAATTAACAATAATGAAAAATAATAAGTAATGTCACCTGACCTTCCCTCGTTGGAAACAGAGAGCTGTTACACCCTCACCTTTGCAACATCTACATTTATTTAGCAGCGCATTTATTGTAAGTAAAACATACACTATAAAGCAACACAGCTGCAGTCAGGTGAATGTATGTTTTTAAGGACAAAACGCATCTTCTAAGTGCTATTATTTTGGCCACAATAATGTTAGTAGGTCTAATGGCTTGTTGTTTGTACCTCCACCTTCAGACTGTGAGCATAGTGGTGGTATTCCATGCTACAGAGCTGTAAAATGTTAAAATATCTTCTTGTTGCTTAACAGTAACTATGGGACAATAAAGTTCTCTGTGGCAATAAACGGTCATGTTTCAATTTGAAATTAAGGGCCCATGTCAAAATTTGCAACTTGTCTTTGCATCAGTTTTCAGATTATTAAAACACCGTGTTACCTCACAAATTTTACAGGGACTTTGTTTCTTCATTCATTCAGGTTCTAAAGATTTGCATTTACATAAGTGAGTTTTATGTTCCCACATTTATTATATGTTCAAATGAGCAAACGTTTACTGGTACAAACATTGATACATGCTATGCAAAACTGCTAAGGACTTCCTTTCAAAATAAATATTTTTATCCATACAAATCAATGTATCTTTTTTTGGGATATTTTATTATCATGCAAGCTCTGCTTACTACATATTTGAAAAGAAGACAAAAGGTACATGCCCAGGCAACGATCCATAAGAGGCAGGTGAATATTGCTAGTGAGGTCCTAGAATGCTGGCCTTGACACCGTGCCTAAACACATAACGTCATCGAAATCCCCTGGTAGAATGAAATATGAGATGACAAGCGTGCGGTATCTGTCGTTGTGTTCACATCTGTTTCCATTTCTATCACATCCTGCACAGATGCCTCTCTCTTCGTGTATCAACAAAAGGTAGCTTTCATGACAAATATATTTATAGACCTACAAAGATAATTTTAAAAATATAGCATTATTAAAAAAAAAAAAACATCTCACTGATATATTTCCATCTGTCTAGAGTTCCTGATAAGAATCTAAAAAACGAACTGAAATAGTTTGAAAAGCATAGCTTTCAAAAGCATTCAATGACAAATCATTTCTGTATGTCATGTAAGCATAAATGTCACCCTTTAATGTCCCCTCCCCCCCAGTATTTACTTTAATTCCTTAATCATTATAGTGCATGAAGCTCAAAATCATACCGTTGATGAAAAGGATTGAAGCCCTGGTCACCAACTGAAATGTTACTATATATATATATTCAGGTTCTATGTAACATCATGGATATGACATATTTTCTTTCATCTGTGTTTCCTCATGTTAGAAATACATTGAGCTTTAAACAGAGCAGTAGTTGCATGGTTATAACAGCCTTATAGCAAACGATACACAAGTACATTAGGTTGTACATTCCATCCTTTTACTCCATTTGTGTTTGTCCTCTTAAGTCATTTTAATTTATTGTATTGCTGCTACTTATTGGGATTACATGTGCTGCTGTGTAAAGGACTGCCATCAAAGAGAATTTAGCTGTACAGAAATGTGCGATGACAATAAAGAATTATCTTATTTAATCACATAAAGGAAACGCTGTAGCAAAACGAGTTTCACCGGTTACTGGCTAAAAACATTAGCAACTTAACTGCCCAAACATGAAAACACAGGTCACATTGTTACAGACAAATACTTACATTGATATGTAATGTTAAAGTTTGTGTTTTAATGAAACTTCATTGAACATTTTTATGTGTATTCTTGGTATCATTCTGTGATTGTGTGTGTGTGTGTGTGTGTGGGGGGGGGGGTCAGTTGTCGCACAGGTAAGTTGTCATACTGTTACTTTAAATCTGAATATCAGTTTTCTGGAACTACAGGGTTTGATGTAAATTCTTGTCGGGGAGTGTTCACCAAGGCTGTGAGCTGAAGTGAGCAGTGTTTTACTATTTTTCATACTTTTCATACATTTAATGTTATTTCCTTATTCTAGTAAAGAATGTTCAAAATTATGTATTTGTATTTTTTAGAGTAGACGATACGATGACATCTTATTCTTCGTATAAATGTGCTAAACTAATACAAGATTTAGCAAGCTTTAACAACATGGCAGCTTTGGGCAAGTTGTCTTGCCACGCCCCAGTGGGTACCCTTTGCTGGTGCCCGTTAGCACCACTGCATTCATACCCAACAGAGCCAAATCTAACTAACAACCATCTGCTGACTATTTGCCCACATCCAAAGGCTGGTCCTAAAAAGAACAGCTAGCCAATACAGAAAAAGAATAAAAACCACTATTCTCACTAGTGAAGGAGGCACTTGATGTCAAAATGCTGAAAAATGTTTTCCAAAACAAAGGGAGAAGGTCCAGTTATCCATCAATTTGAACAAAGAAAGACTTTAGATGGCTCTTTATCAGATGAAGTGGAATGCTTGTGCCTTATTTGTGTTGAACATTTCATAGCAGTTGTCCCAATGAGATGTGGGTCCAGTGCATGAAATGCAGGTCGAGGCCCATGAAGCATTCACCCCAGGCAAACCAGTTTGTGTGTGCCAGAACTGTATTTCTGATGGTGAGTCATGTTAGGCAGGCCTTCACTTGAATAAAAGTGCAGATAGCGTGATAGTGATTTGACTTTGTAATGTTTTATTTGAAAGATTATTTCAAACAATTTCCAGCTGTTGTTTTTCTGAGTTTGAAGCAAGGAAAAAAAATCAAATTTTAATTTGTTACCTCTGTATTAAATATACTTGACGTGTCTCAAAACCAAGCTCAAGTCAACACTCCTGCTGAAGTTTCTTTTGTGTATTTTAGGCAAAAATTCCAACATTTTTTTCAGAGTTTAGGAATACTTTCTCTGAGGCTTATGAGTGAGTAAGCTCACTATGATGAAGAAGCTGTGTGTTACACAGAGGAGGTCCCAAACAAGAGCATCTCTGTGGAGAAACACGGTAGCTTCTTCAAGGTCAAAGCAAAGTTACAGAAGAAAGTAAAAGGATGTGCAGCAGACGTGACAAAGAGCCGGCTCTGAAGCGGAAAGCCTCAGTGCAAGGATAACACTGTAATATCAACGTGACACACTTGGTCTTACCAAGATTATAGACAAAGTAGCTGAAATGTTGAGGAGATTCAACATTTTCATGGATCAATGACTAATGTACAGTAATGAACATTAGATTGCAATTAGTACACCCACACTTAAAATTAAAATGTCTTGAAGAGATGTGACTCTAATCTGAAAGGAAGTTCAGAAATTCACAACACCCACACCTCAAAAAAAAAAAAAAAAGGCATAAGCCACTATTCCACCGCACTTTTAAACTGCTTATAATTGTTTTAAAACCAGACCAATCGCTGAAGACCATCTCTTATTATACCGTGACCTTCATGGGTGAAAACCGACTATCTCTTATTATGTCATTGCAATTGACTTTCTAACTCCCAGCTGCTTGTCATCTGGTTTTATGATTTTAATTGTTCACTTTAAGAATACAATTCAGTCTATTAAATTATGGCCCCTGAAAAATTTTCCTTTGGGCAGCAGCAAAAAAATATATGCGTTACCTCCTGTGAATCAGAGTGCTTCATCTCCACTCACTGTGATGTAATGGATTGATGGTGTACAGAGCACAGGATCATACAGTGTGAATGAGAAGCTAAACACCATCACTCAATTTCACAAAGGAAAGAGTCAAGGGAAAATAAGCCGGGACCTCGGTGTTGTCAGTTCTGCACATAGCAAACAACGTAAAAGAATTCAAGCTAACAAAAATCTGATCTTTTAAAATATACTAGTACTGCTTTCAGTTTAGACATAGATGTTTACTCTGTAGTAAATTTACATTTAGCGGCGCAGTGGCGTGGTGGTTAGCACTGTTGCCGCGCACCTCCAGGCCTGGGGCTCGATTCCCACCTTAGGTCTGTGTGCGTGGAGTTTGCATGTTCTCCCTGTGCATGGTGGGTTTTCTCCAGGTGCTCTGGTTTCCTCCCATAGTCCAAAGACATGCAGGTTAGGTTGATTGGTGTGTCCAAATTGCCCATAGTGTGTGTGTGCCCTGTGGTGGGTTGGCGCCCCGCCCTGAGTGTCCCCTGCCCTGCACCCTATGTGCTCTGGGATGGCCTCCAGGCTTCCCTATGACCCTCACCAGGACTAAGCGGTTAAGAAAGTGAATGAATGAAATTTACATTTGGTGTGTTTAGTGTCTTAATTATGCTTTAGCAAAGCATAGCAAACGATCACTTTTTAAGGTTATTTTATTCACAGTTAAAACCTTTAAAAAAACATGTCACACTTTACATGGCAGGGAGAACACACACAGATATCACTTGTGATTCATAGAATGCATATTTTCTTGGTTCACTTTATTGGATCATCTTGTTTTCATTTGTTGCTCCCTTAATTATCTGTACTGTTCTTAATTAGTTACTAGCTGGGTATTGTCTTCATTTATTACTACTGTTTTTCTAGTCTTGTAAATTCAGTGCACTTTAAACATTGTTTTTTTCCTTGACTAAGTTGATTGTTAAGGAAGCTTTTTCATAGGTATTCACTCACACTTTGACTTTTTAACCATCCGTAGTAGACCACCCTTGTTTGGGTAATTCTAGGGTTTATTGGACATGTTATTTGGCTTCCTAGTTGGGAATAGCAGGGCCCATTTGGTTGTTGTTGAAGGTATTCTACTAGGGTTTTCCACTCCTTGCTCCTTATTAATTCTCCTAATTTGTCCCAGCTGTCACTTGCTCTACTCCAGTTGCATTTATTGAGGTTGTTTGTGCTGTAGAGATAGCGTAAGCAGCAGCCTCGCTGTTGAAGCCTCATTGGGCAAAGACTCAGAGTACTAAGACATAGGAGTCTACTTGCAGGACTCCACCGAGGAAGGAGAACAAGAAGGACCTCACTTTTCACTCCTTTACTCATCAAGTGTCTTGCCATCCCTGTGTTTTATAGAAGATGGTTTTGCCATCTTTGCCACTGTGCTACCTGGATACGAAACCTATCTTACTTGTGTAAGCTCAAGCAGTCCTCTCCTGATGCTTTCACACTCATATTTAAGCTATGGAACTGCCTTTCTGTAGAGAACATAGTAGACTTCATACCAGCCTTTGCATTCTCTCTGTCAGTTCAGATCTTTTCTGTCAAAGAGTCATGGATCCATCAAGAGAATACAGCTATACTGGCTGCGCTCTCATCGGGTTACTCCTTCTCCCACTCACCTCGACCATTTGAGCGGGGTTGTGGCACAGGTTTGCTCATCTCCTCATGCCTTAAGTACAGTCACTCTCCTAGTCTTGATAACATCTCTTCATTTGAATACCACATTGTCACAGTCACCTACCATACTATTGTTATTTTTGTCTGTCTACTGTCCACCGACTCAGCTTGGACACTTCATCGACAGACTTGACATGGTCCCAAATTGACAAACTTGACACCACAAATCCTTGATGATGGAACACCTCTTATTATTCTTGGAGATTTCAATTTACACCTGGATGGGTCTTAAGCTGTCAGCTTCCTTTCTCTCTCAGTGACATTTGACCTCGCTGTTCTGCAGACCTCTCCCAAACACAAAGCTGGAAAACAACTGGACCTCATCATTACACATAATTGCACCTCCCCTCTCATATGTTTCTCCGTGGCACTGCTCTGACCATTTCGTCATTCATTTCTCAGTTTTTCTGCCTCCACCGTCTGAAGCACCCTCAGTAACCTCCCATCAGAACATGTGTTCCCTAGAGTCATCCTGTCTACCCTCTGCAGTGGTCTCTGCTTCTTTCAAATCCATCAGTGGAACTGCTCCAAGCTATCTCCAGTCCTGAATCAAGACCTATGTCCCCACCTGTGCTCTATGGACTGACAATGAAAAGAGATTGTTTCTGTCTGCTGAAGAATGGTAGAGCTAGGCTCTTCTGATCCCTGGTGTTTAAATGGTGGAATGACCTGCTACTTGCTTTGAGGACTTCATCTCTGTCCATGTTCTGAAAGCAACTGAAAACTCATCTCTTCAAGGAACACCTCAGCACTTGAATCTCATCTTCATCAGCTCTGCTCCTTTATTGTTCCAGTGTTTAAATGCTGTTCATTTATCCCTTGTGTTATTGCTAAAGCTTTTTATCTTTTTAGTTGCTTAACTGAATCTTGTGTACTTCTGACTATAGGGCAGCACTGTTAACTGTATTCTCAGATATTGTCTGACCTTGTTTTAATACGTACATGTACTCTTAATGTAAGTCACTTTGGACAATGGCATTTGCTAAATGAATAAATGCAAATGTGATTCCTTTACATTTTATCACAAATGACGACAAATCTTATGTATGCGACAACACAAATGTCATAAATTTTTTATGGTTCACTATTTTAATGGTTTTCATAATAAATCAGACATTGTTTATGACGATAACTCTGTTGCTTCATTTCCACATTATAACAGCTGCAGTGAAATACAATGGAATATTTCCATGAATTTAGACTGTAGCTAAACACGAAATCACTCAAACTACAACCTTAACACAATCCATACCTTTGAAAACAAAAAATGGCAAAAGATACTTAGTGATACAGAGAATGTGAACTGGGGGTCACACATAAGAAGGAAACAAAACATGAATAAACACTAAGGGTGAAATTTCTAAGACTGCTGTCTTTAGCCCTTCTTTGTTCTGTTCAGTGTTAAAGTTCAGCACTGTTTGGGCTTACACCGAAGTCACGGAGGGTGACCCAAAGAGCAGACACTGGCACAGGTTGAGACACTGAGGGGTCACATGATTGTGCTAAATGGATCTGACACCCTTAGTGCTGCAATCAACTACAGTATACAGAGAGCAGTACACCGATACCCTTTGCTAAGATTCTATCATATTATTTACATTCCAAGAAGATCCATCGCATTTCATTTTAGCTATTAATTATTTACTCGTAACCATTTTCCGATTCCCGTCATATGTGATGCAGTAAATCTTATTTTAAAAGATTATTTTGTTGCTATTTATTATATTGTTTTGAAACTGTCTGCATTATTGCCATGTGAAATCAAAACTAAATGCTTTTAAATAGGAGCCACGCTGGAGTAGCAGTGAATAAGAAACTCTCTCCTGTTTGCCAGAAAGAATGGGCTTACTGCAAGCACTTCATTAGTTTAAATCTACCATGGAGTTTGTAAGGGGCCAGTACTCAACTTAGAGTTTGGCTGCCGTGAATATTTTCACAGCAGCGACACGGCTAGTCTTTCCTGCACATGTCATGGCATTTCTGTTTTCTCCCCGTCAATGACATCCAGCCAACGTTTATGTTAGTCATGTGATGAGAAACTATTTTTAATCATCGAGGCCAGCAGAGATTGACACAATTTGTTCATAAGGCTAAAGGGCAGAATTCAGCACAATAGCAGTGCAGAATGAATGACAACGAAAACGCACAACAGATATGATAGACAAGCTGCTGACCTAACAAGTGTGTATATAAGCTATTGGCATTAAAAGATGCAGGAGTGTTCACTGTCTGCTGCTAAAGATGCACAAGATTGAAAACGTTTCCAAAATAAGGCAAGAAATAACAAAACCAAACAGACAACAGATAGGAAAAACTGATCACAGATAACGCAGTGCTATTGTCACCATCCGAGGCATTGTGATTACTGTTTAGTAATTTCCAGGCTCTGAAGTGTACAAGTATCAAGTGGTTAAGCAGCACAAAAAAATTGTCAACACTGTCTATAATCAGACTAATGGTGGTGGTATGATTTATTTATTTATAATCCACTTATCCAATATAGAAATAAAAGGGGCCAGATGTCTAACCAAGACAGAACTGCCCACAAAGCAGGGCACACCCTGACAAAGCAACATGGGTCACACACACAGGTTAGGAGCAATTCACAAATACCAGACACCAGAGTCATGTGTCTTGGGAGTGTACCATGAAACTGGGGCACCTGGTGAAAACCCACGGAATGACAACAAACAAATCACACACACACACACACACACACACATACACACACACGCACACACAAAGTAGCAAACATCAGACTGCAACCCACAACCCTGTAGGTGTGAAGCAATGGCACTACCCACGGAATGAACAAAACTACTGAGAACCTTCTTTTGTGTATACAGGGTTACACACTGCATGTTTAAAGGAACTTGTGTGGGTGCAATCATATGCACACTTATCAGTTATACTTTCACAGTCTAAAGAGCATATATACATTTTTGGTTCTTCTCCAAAGTTGTAGCTTACCACAATAAACACAATGGGTAATAATATACTATAAACATAGTTGCTCTAAACAAGAGAGGGGCATGAGCATCTTGTACAGTTCATTAGTAGCTTTAATTCACACTGAGAGGCATACAGGAGAAGCAGCTGCTCCATGTAGAGCTGCGGTTTGGCAGCCGTGTGAAATCCCTCTGCACTTGTGAGAATCAGACCAAATCGGGGCATCCAACATCTGCTCGGTGCCATCTCGCTCCTACTGCTCGCACTGAGCTGCGAGTTCTGGAGTTAGGCCAAAGTAAATAAGTCCGCAAAAGAAAATTCACATGCGTCTACAGCCCATAAGAAGCATACAAAAAAGTGTTTTCAGAAAGAATATTACAGCCCTCAGAATGAAACACAGTTATAAAAGATTTAGTGAACATACATGTGAGATTGTCTTCACGGTTACCCTGTGGCCGCACAGAGCTATGGCTTTTGCCTTGTGCAGCTTCAAGCCTCCAGACAGATTCCAGCCGAGGACATGCTTGTGCTGAATTTATGTCCTGTTTTGAAAAGTCTTCCAGCATCCTTCCCTCGCAGTGCTAACCAAGAGAGTTTAAAATGCAGGAGGGGAAACCACTGGGCATGTTTTAGACACTCCAGCTTGCTTCAGTGATAAAATGGCCTATGACTGTCATAGACCTAGTGTTATATTTACAGTAAATATAGAGAAATGCTAACAGAACAAAGTGTGCTGAGATGAACATAACTGCAGTTATCGTGTGAAAACACTTTTAAAATGCTGTTTTTGCCTGCTCTGAATTAAAGAATTTGTTTTGCTTGTGCTGCACTTTTAAAAAACATGCAATCAGTTAAGTACCATTTGAGCAAATGGTGTTTCATGTTTCACAAAGTTCAACATCCTGGGATTTAAAACCATATAAGCCAAAATGTGCTGTTTTCTTGCATCAGTGAAATAAATTAATATAGTGTTATAATTTCTTAATTATTAATTAAATGAAATGATTTCAGGATGCAGGATAATTAAACGGTCCTGTTTTAAATGAAAATAGAGACTTGGCTGTAAAAAAAAAAAAAAAAAAGATATATATGCTATATAAATAAACCAACAATAGTAACTGCATTTGAATAATATTATACTTTATTGTCACTGTTTAAATCCCAAGATGACTTCTGACAACCTTTAGTGCAAATTCCGAATTCTTGTTCAGTAGCAAAACCAAAATCACTACAAAATGTCAGGTTGAATAGTCAAAAACCAGAATTTCAATCTGAGACAAACTGAAGTGTAACAGATGACTGGGTAAACAGAGGTAGGTGGGAGGGCAGGTAGGTTAACAAGGCAGGTGGGAAAGGAGGGAACATAAGGTGCACGGAACAGGAGCACAAGATCAGGAACTTCACTGAGGTCATACTCTGCAAGACTGAACACAAATACACGTAAAACAGGAAAGATAGTATAATAATGAGTAATTGATTAATTACAGAAATAAGCAGGAGTGGAAGCTGAAGTCAAGATTATGGGAATACGGCAGCAGAGGAGCTATCGTTTTCTGCAGACTGAAAAAAGAAATGCTAGACACATCTTTAGTATCGTATTTTTTTAACCCTCGCTTCTGCATTTTGTGTTTCTACACTTACTATTTCACATCACTGATTGTTTGTTTACAAGCTGAGGGTTCTGCCTTTTACTTGACTAATAACCTACAATTTATGCTGTCTACTGGGTGAAACAGAGTTGCAGCCATGCACGTGTTGGGGAAAAAAATCACATGATCTCTCACAAGAACCATTAACATAGCTTATTGTTCTTTGATTGCTGTTTTGTTTTTTAAATATATATACAATTTCTCCCTCTTGAGTTTAATTTTATTTTTTACTATGGAAACAACATTATTAATGAAGACTCTGTTTCATCACAGTCATGAAGCAGATGGTGAATGTATTAGTTTCAGTCATTTGCCTCTCGCCCCCTGAGACTAGTTTGAAATTAGTCCAAGTAAACAAAATAAAGTGGTGTGTGTTGCAGCTGCTGAGTGAAAACTGAGATTAAAAAAAAACATATAAAGAGATAAGGTGCTTATCAAGGAGACACGCAGGATCCTATTCATGCAGGGAAAACCTTTAAACAAAGTGCTTTCTTTCAGATAGATGTTCACATATTATGAATGAAAAGAAAACCAATACTTTAAAACGTATTCGTCTATAAAATAAAACTGAAATCCAGTTCATATAAATAAATAATTTTTTTATTATTAAAATCCTGCATTATTTCGCCAACATATTAAACAACCTGGATTTCATGTATGGTGGATACTAATGATTAAACAGCTGCTTCCAGAGTTTGACCAAAGGCAGGAACTGAAGTATGTAGTAATCTAACAGCTATTGATGTCATTTGAAAGGTTTGTCAGTAATAAAGATGTGACACATTCTAAACACCACGTTACATTAAGGCAATAGTTAAGCTCTTTAAAATAATCCATTTTTGTATGTGCTCTCTAACATCAATGACATTTTAGATTGAAATTTTATGCCTTGATGCTTTCTGAACAAAGGCTGGATGAGTTACAGGATTAGCACTAGGCACTTATTTCTGTGCACACAACAAACACACATTAGGGCTCATTTAGATTTCTCTGAACTCTTTTGATTATAGGAGAAAACTAGAACATATGAAGGAAACCCACAGAAGAACAGGGAGAACAAGCATATTCTCATATATCTGCTTATGAATTGCGTTAACTATTTAACTATGGTTAAATATGTTATTGAATGTAATATTTTTTAGAATGTAATACAAAAATATTAACATATAAAATGTATCGTGTATTATGTGCTTAAGGAAGAGGCCATCCTTAGGAAGTGAATTTTACTTTCTAATCTGCCCTTTACAGTACACAAGTCTTCCAGTCTTGTGTATATTTAACCAGCTACAAAGGAAATGCGATAAACAATGTAAAGAAATATTCGTACAGCCGTGCTTGACGGATATATTTAAATTGGTGACACATGGCATTCCATTTAAAGTCTAAAGTAAAGTTACAGCTTCCCAAATGCACATATTGCACAATAAATATGTCAGACTCCTCACCAAATATTGATTACCTCCAGAAAAGGCCGGCATTCGGAAAATTCTGTTATGCATGTGCACTTTATTGACTAGTGTGCTGTTCAGCACTTAATGTATATTGGATTTTGTTTGAAAAACTCATTAACTGAGTTCAGCAGAGGCAAGTATGAGCTACACTTAGTAATCATATGCCTTCACCCTTTATTTGTCTTCTTCACTACAGCCTTAAACTTCATTATCCTGCATGAAATTCTTCTCGGAGTTTTGTAAAAAGATATGTTTTACACTCTGTAATAAATTAACTATAAAGCAGTTGGCTTTATTTTTAGTTTGATTGGTATTGATTTTGAACTGAAGATGCCAGAAGCCTCTTCTGAAACCTCCCAAGGACATAGCTTTGGGTATGGACAGTAGGGCCATGTGCCTATCAGCACTGCCAGAGTACTGAATTGTCCCTACCAATATGTTTTGCTATCTTCAGACTTTTCACATTAAGAGGGTTGGGGGTTGACTTGGTCTCTAACAATGTTGAAGCCAAACCCACGCCCTTGAAATTCCCTCAGATAGCACAAATGAGCAGCCTATCTGAGTGTTTACATCCTCTATGCCTGAGAACCAGCTCACTTGGACTCTGTCCATTATTTCTCTGCCTTTCCTCCTTAATGTTATAACAGTTTCGTTCTCTTTTAAAGGGAGACGCTTTTTTCTGCATTCAGTGAATATCACCCAAGTTTAGTTTAGTCGGTGCAACACTTAATATCATTCCTCTTTCTTCTGATGATGAATGAAAAGAAGGTGCATGTTATAAAAAGGTCTTTTCTAAATATGTATTTCTCTTACTTGTAAGACAACATTCTTGTATGACAATGTATTTTTGACACACAAATTTATATATTGGTGAAGAGTTTGTGTATAATTTTCATGCAAAGGTAAATCACACAAAAAGTTGCTGTATGTGGTATAGTAAACTATGTTTTAGAGTGTAAACATGTAAAATGACTTGAAACTGAAACTTTCTAATAGTCATGGCAGAAAATAGTCCTACAGCCTTTTTTCAGTGTGAACTCTGACTTGCCATGTTTTGATACGAATCCTTCAAATGATTTGTTGCAGTCAGCCAAATCTGCAACATGCTCTCACAATAAGTAACTAACCTGAACTATCAGAATAGCTTGAAACATGACTATATTCGGCTAGCGTTACAGTTACTAGTCATAAAAGATGATAATTTTTTACTTTTTTACATTAACACTGATTAAGAGTTACAATTAAGAGTTAAGCGATGTTATATGGGTTGGAGACAGTGGCACTGACAAAGAGACAGGAGGCAGAGTTTGAGGTGGCAGAGTTGAAGATGGTGAGGTTTTCATTGGGAGTGACAAGACTGGAAAGGATTAAAAATGAACATATTAGGGGGACGGCACAGGTAGGACGGTTTGGACAAAGTAAGAGAGGCGAGACTTAGATGGTTTGGACATGTGCAGAGGAGGGATTCAGATTATTTAGGGAAAAGAATGTTGAGGATGCAGCTGCCAGAGGAAGAGGAAAGCCAAAGAGGAGGTTCATGGACATAGTGAGGGAAGACATCAGAGAGGTTGGGGTTGACGGAGGAAGCTGCAGAGAACAGGTTGTCATGGAGAAGGATGATCTGCTGTGGCGACCCCTAGAGGGAGCAGCCAGAAGAAGAAGACTTACAGTGATTAAGTGTCTAGTGCTGAAACAGACACATTTAATGGCTGTTGTTTGTTAATCAATCAGTCAGTTTCCAAACTCTTTTCCAAATGTATAGCAGGTATTTCCTATGAAAATTAAAAAGAAAATGAAAACTGAAAACACAAATGTAATATTTCTTTTTTTGCCATGTGTTCTTCAAAGCCTATGTACAAAACTCCTGCTAAAATGAAAAATAAAATTAAAAAGCTGATTGTATAAAAGCAGTTTGTTTAAATATGAGTAATTTGTGACAATTTCAAAAACTTTTTTATTTTTGTATCAAACGAACAGTTGACCACATGCATGCTGGCAGTAGCATTCCGGTTGTTGGTATTTGATCTTTTAATCTCCTCTGTGAGGCAGATTCCCAAAGGCGTATGTAAAAGAACGTCAATCCTGAGAAACTGCTCCACAAAACTCATGGAAAACTTGCAACGCATTATAAGTTTAAAAAAGATGTCACTCCTCATGTTGCTTCAGTTATGAAATAAAACTAAAGAGCTTTATTTTAGGCTTCCACAAGATTATTTGTTCCACATATGGTGGAAGGTATGCAGTGAAAAGCACAGGCATTATCAGCAGCGTTCCAAATCACCAGAGGGTTTCGCGTGCACAGCTGGAGTACAAAATAACATTTCACTTATTTGAATATGCAGAAGACACTTCTGTCATTTCAGATATTGTAATGTTGCTGCCATAGTGCTGTTGTTGAAATCTATCAGGTAAATGCAGCTTCAGAAATACATGCCACAGTGCTCAACTGTTTCTCAGCCATTTTAGATGTTCCATAGTTTGTCTGTTATTGTGAAGATCCAATACGTCGTACCCCAAGCTAGCCTGATTGCTTTCTCCTAATGAAACTCAGCTAAAGCAGTGACCGTTATTATTACCTATTAGTCTTGTACCACAAAGATTCCATTTTAGATAGTGTTTTCCCTGTATATTGTGTAGAAACAAATGGATACTATTACTCAGAACCTCCCAGATTATTCTATTAACATAGGTGGCTTTAGTTATAATGCTCATTTGTTTCCTTGTTCATTACTCTGCTGAAGGTGCTCCTGCCAGTGAGACTGTGTGCAGAAATTGAAAGGTCCCTAATCGGCTTGCTAGGAGATCCTGCCGCTTTCCCTCGAAACAAGCAAGATATATGTTGAGCAGAGTGCATGCAAATGGGGCCATTACAGATGGTGGTGAAATAAACAATTATTAAGTCAACAAAAATGTAATTACTCAAATGTGACATATACATTTAACTCAGGGAGTCCTGTTTTTAATGTAAGTATAAAGCCTATGTAACTGTCATGGTTACACAACAAGGGCGCACTTGGTCTGGCCCCTCCCCATTGGGAGCAAGTGCAGGAAATCAGAACTAGTTGTTTTTCACAGTTTTTCAAACCCCAGCCTACCCAATAATACACTCCAACATATTTATTCTCTTCTTCTCATGAGGCTAACGGGCTACTCCTATCCTGACCACCCTGTCGTCACCCCTGTCATAGTCAACATCTCGGACAGATTTCTCCGGCATTTGGATCTTTTGCCTGGATCCCTGACATCGACTTTTGGACTCACCTAACTGGTAAAATAAAAGGATTGCTCCATTTTGAATTTATAACCTTTATTATTATTATTGTAAAATCAATTCTTTTTTTACTTTTGAAACAATATGAATCATGGTCAAAAATACTAATTGATGTTTAATCTACTGTCTTTTCTGTGGTAGGTTGACGCCTGGGTGTCCCCTGCCCTGCGCCCTGTGCCTCCTGGGATGGGCTCCAGGCTTCCCGTGGCCCTGTATTGGACAAGCGGTATAGAGAATGGATGGATACTGTCTTTCAGCTATTACTTGTGGAACGTACTGCATTTAGAAAAGCAACTACAGAAATCAAGGCCCAAGTTAACTTTTATACACAGGAGGATGTGCCAAGTATCACTGTGCTTGTGTATGGCACCATATTCACATTCACACTGAAGGACTGGGGGAATGACTGACTACATGAAAGGAAAGAACAGGGCAGTGTGATCAAGTTACTGGCATTAATAGCTAAGCACACATCAGTTGGCCTACTACAGAACAGCTGCCTACTAGTTGTTAGGACAGAAAAACACAGAATGCTGTAAAAAATGTGGCAGTCCACAGTAGTGCTTGGCATAACACAGCTACCATATGACCAGTGAACAGCTGTTCAGTCCGTTGATGATGGATGAAAACTGATAAAGTTCTGGGCTTACGATAAACTAAGTAACAGTTGTAAAAATGACATGCCATTGTCGTTATTCTGTTAATTATAGAACACACTTACTCAGATGGAAATTACAGCAAAACTGTGTTTGCCCTTGCCGGTGACATATATGAAGAATACAAGGGAAAGTGACCAATATCACAAATATATAGTTCAGAGAGAGAGGAAAAAAAAACCATTCTCAAAACACGACAAACAGTTATGATTAATAGTAATTAATGGAACAGTTAACTGCGTATGAAAACTGTTTATCCATCAGATGAAAATATTTGTGTTTTTCCGTGTAATTTTTTGAAAGGTTTGACCATAAAATGTGATAAAAGCCGTTTTTGATTTTCGATTCCATCCAGAATTTTTATTGCGTTTTGCAGCATTTGGTGAAAGTTTTGCTTACCAGAGAGAGGGATAAATAGCATTTAATCAAATTAGTTATCATCAATGGTGGATAACTGATCAAACCATGCATGAAACTAAATAGTCGTTATTGTGGACACTTTATTAATGAGGATTTAAAGCTTTTATCAGATACCTGTAGTTTAGGGAACACTGTAGTGCTGCGAGCACCCTAAGCAGCCGTCTAATCTGTGCACATGTGTGTGCCCCTGCTGTGTGCACTCCTGTCATGTACCGTGTTGCGGTGCTGACCTCAGACTTCCTGTGCTGCTAGTGTAAAAGCTCGCTGTGTGTTTGCCTCTGTGTGATGTGCCCATGCACTTCCTTACCTGCCTAGCATTTGTGGCAGTGACTATTTCCCCCACCCTATGTAAGTGTGACAGCCTAACGTGTGATGCCCCATGTCTCCTGCAGAGTGTGTGAGTGTGACTGTGTGTGTGTGTGTGTGTGTGTGTAAAATGCTAAGCTGTTGTTAAGATGTTGTTAGCCATTGCTAAGCAAGGTGAGAAAGCTGTCCTTTTCAGGATTGCAAATAAAAGAGTAAAAACCTGAAAAAAATGTGTGTCTGCTCCACAGTATCATTTGCATAATGTCTGCTGACATTAGAGTGCCAGGTTCAGTCTTTGTTATTATTGTGTATTTAAAGTTATTGTCACATTCTCATTCACTCCTATTTATATTCATTCACAATCACAGATATCGCAATTCCTGTTATTACCTGAATGACCATGAGTTAACAAAGTTTCTACCATTAAACTGTGGCTGTAGGTGACCTGGTGGCTCAATGGGTAGAACATCAGGCTGGGGTGCAGAAGTCTCCTGGTTTGAATCCCAGCCTAGCCACTAGGTGTGTCCTTGAACAAGATACCCACCGCTATTACATTGTAACATGTATGCGAAATGTTGGAAGTCGCTTTGGATAAAAGTATCTGCTAAATGAATTGAAAATAATTAACTTGGATCATTTCTAAATGGAAAAGCAGTATGTTGAGAGCCATAATAATGGATTTAAATTGCTTTAAATTAAAACAACTATGCAGAATCAAAGCTTTTTAGTCCAACTGCAATATCCAGTCAGATTCAAACAAAATGTGACATAGAATGCTTTTCCCTGGTACTCTTCATATATATTTCGTTTTCTAAATTAATCATGAGAAATTAAACTTTTACTCAGTCAGAACTTCCAAAGTCACAGCAAAGATAATATAAAAATAAAATGCATAACCTGAGAAGAACCTGAGATTTAGGGTGAGGATTATAATTTATGGTTTTCTTTTCATTCATTATAAATTTTTCTGAATTCACTTTTATCAAGTTACCTACATTCCTTTTTTCTGGTTGTAGTGTATAGCTAACATACGCTCAAGTCTGCTCTTCGTACAGATGTACTACAGCAGGGCATGTATCGAGAAACACGTCCATCACCAAATTTTTGTCACAATATTTACCCCACTCCTCAACTTAAACTTTGTTAATGTATCGAATGTATAAATGCTTCACAAGTCACCTTTAATCCAAAATATAGGAGCAGTTTGTTTGGTTCTATACTTGATTCAAAGTACACAAACAGTTGAAAACAATATGTATTATCAATTATAAACATTAGCTGTAGGTCTTCTTATGACAATATTCTGTCGTATTTCACTTGGATGCCTAGATAGGTAAGGTCAAAGTGCAAAGTTAATTTACCAAAACAAAAAAAATCCAAACAACAAAATCATAAACCAAAGCAAAAAGATCTTCCGCAGACAGTCAACATCTGGCGCTTAATTCACACAGGAAAACAAGACATGGGGAAACCAAAAAGGAATCAAATGGAAACCAGGCAAGAACACAACCCTGGTGCCTGGTCAAGACAAAACTAGAAACATAGAGCTGAACGAAACTATAGAGTCCAAAATGCAGCAGAACAACAAACAAAGAGAATTGTGACATATTCTGTCACATCTATATAACCTAACATTCACAAACTGCAGTTGTGTTTTTTGTATGGTTTTCTTCTACTGTGGTTTATTATTTACAGGTGACAGCAACATCGTTTGAAAAATGTAGTGATTGACAAAACAACTGTCTTGAGACAGAGATCTCAACCAAGTTCCACTATAGCTAGTTACATTATTTGTCTATTGAAGACTGTGTCTCAAGGCTATGTGTCACAAGACCAGGAGTTAGTGGACCAGTTTCTACAAGGCCTTGGTATAGAGTAGCTTTTAGGTTTGTTCTAGTTTCTGGACTCTTTGTGTTTGTACTTTGAATTTTCCCATTATGTCTTTTGAATATTTTTAGACTGTTTTTCAGATTTATTTATTGCCTTTTATAATATTTCCTCATGGTCAATCTGCATTTAAGTTCAACTTCTTTCATAACAAACTAAGGTACAGCTCCATACTGTAACTGTGTAACACAGCTCAGACCAGGATCCTCCAGTTCGCACACCTGCCACAACAAATCATGCAAATGTAACTGTTAAATCAGTTTCATCTGCATCTCATGAAACACTCAGCACAGCTACTGAAACTCTATTCCCCCTCACCTCAGTGCAAGGTAACACTTTCCCCTCATAAACAATTTCGTACAATTTGCTTGTTTTCTACTTCATCCATTCCTGATCTGCAGCCTCCTGTTTTGCCCGGTTGTTGTCTTTGTTCTGGACTGATCTGTCTGGAACCACAAACCCTGGCTTTGATTTTTGACCATGAATTTTGGCTTGTGCTTTTGGATTTTGGCACTCTGACTAATAAAATAATAGGACATCAGTAGGAAGCATATCCATTTGTTGTGGCACTTGGTAAAAACTGTCCAAAAACAGTCAAAATAAATCCTGCAAATAAAACTGGTTAAATTTTGTGTATACATGCTATATATAACAGAACAATTACTGTCCTTTTCAGTTTTTATCTTACTGTGAAGTGTTTCTTATCTTTTACCCATACTACTTAAACTTTCAGAACAAATTTTTGTCCCAAAAACGAACATTTTAATATTTCTATAAAATTCCTTTTCCACGGAAAAACAAATGCAGCAGGTCACACATTGAACAACCACACTTCTAAAAGTCACCAGTGGAGTTCACACATGCAGTGATATAAACCTCTGTGTACCTCTCGCAAACTAATTTCACAGTCTGTTGAGAAAGCATCCCCTATTAATACAGAGACAGTGTAATGAGGGTACAGCACCATTATGCCCACTTTAATAATAAACGGACATACAATACGAGTGTGAAGGCTCCGATAAACCCGCCGCTATATGATGACCTTTTCTAACTTTCCCCTCAGACCGCTCCATCATGCCAATGGGCCATGAAAAAAAAAAAGATATTTAGATGGTGCCTTTCAGCTCTATCCCATCAAGCTGATACTGTGGAGAGGAACATAATTACAAAATAAATAAGAAATAAGCAGGAAGGAGCTAAAGGTAAACCAAAACATCAAACTATTATAATGAAGAAAAACACTTTATATTTATATTATATTCACATTGTATTTATTTCTATATTTACAATTGTTTAAATATTGCACATTAAAGGCTGTTTTATCTTGATGTTTATAAACTTTAGCAGTAGTCGTTCAAAATATTGTAATTCAGTCAGGTAAACCTACCTTTATTTAAACAGTTTTGGTCCAAATGTTATGACTCCTCAAAAAAGTTTTAGATTTATGACAAAAAATTTAAATAACGATGCCAGATTGTTAGTGTTGCTCCCACATTCATTTCTGATACGGCTGAGAGTCACGCACTGAAATACAGTGTGTTGCATGTAGTAAACTGTGCTGCTTTCCATGACAACATGACCTGATTGGTTGTTCAGCTGCACATCTGAAGGGCACGGTGAGTGAGGGCTACATTAAGATTTTGGCTCATAAATGTAGCACACAAAATTACAATAATGGTGGCTCTAATCATACCATAGTGTATTTGTTGGTGTTGTTAGGTGTGTAACAAATCACAAGTCCTGTTATTATAAGTCTGTTCATCATTAGCTGAGGGTAACTATTTAAATAATACATTGTAATGTAAGCTTTTTATATTACGAATTAAAATAATACCCAAAACAACAAATTGTTGTGCTGTTATCTGGGGAAGGTTGAAAAACAACTATTGTAGGACGAGCCATTGAAGCCTCTTAAAGTATATGCAGTACATTTCGTTATGAGTAAAAAAAATTGCCTCCATCATCAATACTGACTGACTAATTATCTTGCAGCATTTTAATTTGCCTCTCAGTTTAAAGCCTCATGGGTATCTTTAAAGTCGTGACACATTAATCAGCACGTCCTTAAAATAAAGCATAAGTGGAAAAGATACATTAAGTCGAACATCTTATTGCTCAGAATTCAATTAACAGAGTATGACTGCTGGTCAGAGATAAGTTTGAGTTTAGTTTGTTTGAGGAAAAGCTGGAGCACGTACTGAAAAACGAGCAACAGTTTGTATGCTTACAGAAACTGACCCGTCACCATGATCTCTCTCAGGTCACACTGACAAATTTTCTCTGGAAAAATGAATACTTAATAAAGGCAGAAAGTGCTCTGTGCATTTATCCAAAATAAAAAAAAAACGAGAGTAAATAATATATAAGAATATTGGCCCGTTTCATTATTTTATAAACGTACCTGGACCTTGATGTCAAAGAAATGTATGAGGAAGTAAGAATTCACTTCAGTAAAATCATTTTTAAATCTATGAAATATTTATCATCACTAAATAAAACATCAGCCGTTTATAAATGTTATTGAAAGGGCTGCAACATGTATATTTAGGGGTAATATATGTGTATGTATTTTCCAACTTTTATGACAGAAAGGGAGAACCACAGTCAATTTATAAATTTAATAAAATTTGAACTAAACATAAAGTGCCATACATCTTCTGACCTTGAATATATAAAAGTATTTCTCTATATTCTAGAAAGAATTTACTTTCCATTGTGAACAAGTACATAAAAAACATGTAATAGTTACCATTCCTTTAATTTCCTGATTTGGGGAGGATTTATTACTAAAACGATGATCCTCACAATATGTTGTACATTGCATGGCTCTATGAAAGGATTCACAACTGTAAGACATATTAGAATCATAAAAAAGCAGTATTCTGTTTTCAATGGTTGATTGAAGATTCAAGGTGTAATTATCAGCATGTGTAGCTGATTCAATATAACATCTGCTCTTTCAAACTTGAAGGAGACTTCAAACTTGCCTACACAACTGTGCAATCTTGTAATTACATTAAGTTTAATAAATATGCATTATATTTCAACAAAGCCTAGAAGGGTAAGGGTTACAGTGTGTAATATTGTGGGAATCAAGAGCAAGAGGTGAGGTCTAAGTGCAGAAAGGGAGGTTTATTAAAGGTACATAAGCAGAGATTACAAGGGGATACCAATGAAGACCTACAATTTTTGAGTATCAACAATATGTACAGCTAACAGCCAACAATAACCAGCAAGGGAGTGAAAGAAGTGGAGAATATATAAAAGAAGCAAAAGGAAATGGAAACCAGGTGAAAACACTATTACAAAAAAAGCAAAACAAACAAAAAAAGCTACCTGTAAATGCAAAATCAGAATAAGGAAAGCATAGAAATCAGACAAAAGGTGACACCTAGTGGTCAAAAGAAGGACTGACCAGGACAGCGCATGACAATATGGCCTTTCTGCAGATCCTGCTTTATTTAATTGAAACCTAAATGCAATCACTAAAAAAATAGAAGATTCATATAGTCACAGTCATTAGATTCTTAACATGTTATCAAACATTAAGATGGCTTACAAAAAAAATGGTAGTTATAATGACCTTTGGATGCTCTTGTAACATGTTTAATGGTATAACCAGCAGCTAATGGACTCATTCATGTTATGCTGCTAATAATTTGATACAAATATAAGAGTAGTGTTTTGGAATTCATGAAACTATTGAATTTATGACATGTAAATAAATGCATACAGCTATTCTGCAGAATATGATCGGTACAGACATTGCCAGTGAGAGTGTGACGAAGAAGTTGTCACAGTCAGCAGTAACACAATAAGTTAAGTTGTTGTTTTTACCTTATCCATTTTAATTGTTTGGCTGAACTAGAACAGTTGTGCACAACAGTAGCTAGTAATTTTATCAAATATTAGCACAGCACATGTCAACATCTTTCCAAAATGGTTTCTGCTTACTGTATTGCATTATCGGACAAAGATATTACAAGTAGACTATGATTTATAGGAGGTTATGTTTCTGTTTGTTTGCATGTTACCTGTTTTTTTTATGGGATGGTACAGCAGCTTGAAACATTTCCACAGCAGCCTGGGAAAGTGAGTCTTTCCAGTTTCCTTTTCTCTTTTGGAAGATGAATCTGGACTCAATCTTGAAAATAAATTAGAGATCACAAAAAAATATTTTATAATACAAGCCTGTCCTTTACAAGAAGTGCATAAGGCCACTGTGCATTTCCTTGGTTGTATCAGCAAGGACATTTGCAAAGTAGGGTCGAGGCTCACATTTTTCAGTGCTGCCAGTAGCGCTTTTCTTTTCTCATATGCAGTACACTCCAGTAACATGCCGCACTGATTCTGAGATATTACGGTAGAGACAGTTTCCAGTCGGATGTTTGCCAAGAAGGAAAAGTGTTTGATGGAGTTCCTTGCATCCAAGTCTATGCCAAGCAATAACTGATTATTTCTTTCTATGACTATGCAAACACCACACTACACCCACTCTTTTCTGAATACCATAAAAATGTCTCTCAGTTTCGAGGGTGTCCTACCAGTGCTGGTAAACCTGCAGTATGTCTGTCTGTATGAGAACTTCTCCTTTGGCTTTCCCATATGAGATCAGCCTGCCTATAGACTGGAGGTGTAGTGCCTGCTTTGTTCATTTCCTACAATCTAAACATGGCCAGGGACCCAAGCAAAACATGTCAACATTCCAATCCCGTGCAGGTCATACAGTATGTAATAAATGTCTAATAAAAGATCTTTTTGGTGGAAATGCCCAGTCTTGATGCTTGTTGGTGCTGCCCTGCTGTCCGAAGCTACGAGTGTATTATTTTTGTAGTGCTGTTTTATCCAGTGCAGTGCCAATAAAATGGCATTTATTCTTATTGAGTATACCGATAAGTGGTCTGAAGTCTGTTTCCTAAGTATCAGCTCACATTGACGTATAGTTACAGCAGCTCCAGGGCATACACAGTCTCAGGATCATTTGAAACAACTGTAAAGGGCAGCAAGTAATTTCTATAGCAGTCCTCAAGCTTGCAGTTGGACAATCCTTCTGCATCCATCTACTGTAAATTAACCTGTTTTTGTTGCTGTAGGGTAAAGTCTACTAAAAGCACCCCAAAAAGCCAAGGAGGGATTGGTGACAGGGTGACTATATGGCATAGCGCTTTACCCCACACCATCAACTATCCTTTTTTCTACACATCCAAAGGTAGTAACATTAGTCTTACCATGTTCCCAGCGTTCTTGTAGGACAGCCTTCATGGACTGTGAGCTATAGTGGCCCTGCAAGTTGACCCAGTATGTGAGCAGGAATTTCAGTCATCTCAGTTACAAAGGCACTTGTCCCAGTTTGACTTGCACTGCATCAGTTGGTGATGATATTAATGCACCACTGTATACATGCAGGCCTTGGGCAGTCACAACATCAAGCTGTTTAAAAGTGGCTTCTGACACAGACATGTAGCAATACAGCCATAATCAGTGGTTGCTCTCATAACTGCCTGGTAAATGTTCAGTAAAGGTGTTCTGAAGGATCACAAGTCTCATCCCAGAAGGCAATGTAAAAAATCGTTTGCCTTTTTTGCATGAAGCTTGAAAGATGTACCTCCACCAGTTGCTTTTCTTCAAACCACAGACCGAGGAATTTCACTTCTCTAGCTTGTGCTACGGTGTGGTCATGAAGCTAGGTAATAGGGTTTATGCTGCCTGGAAAAACACATCACCTGTGTTTTTACAACTATGTGTCCATCTGTTGTTCCACCGTGTGGATCGCAGCTTGCATTTTTCTTTGCAACTGAAAAAGGTTTTTGCCTCTCACCCACAATGCCCCTTCATCTGCAAACCGCAATCACCCCACACCCTTTTCAAAACGGTCAAAAATATTGTTAACCATGATGTTGAAAAAGTAACACACACTAAGGCCTCACTACAGAGATTTTACCTCATGGATAGAAAGATACCTGGTGCTACTGAGAGGAAACCTTTCCACTAACCCTAACCCTAACTGTAATCCTAACCATAACACAACTCTAACCCTAACCCTAACCTTTACAGTAGTCTAACCCATACATATTACCCTAGTAATACTACTCTATAAAACCAATACAACTGCTTTCATCTTTCAGTCATTTTAACTGTGCCTTTTATTTCTTTAGTTACCCTTTTTGGTTTTCAAACAACAGTTTAAAGTTTAATTGTCCTCTTTCCCCTAAGTTTCAATTAAGGATGTCTTACACTTCTATAACTGACAAAAAAATTACACAGGCAAACAATGGTTTTCAAGCCATCAGATTGTGACATGCTATATTCTGCAAAAATTAAGGAATGTATCCATGTAATGCTGTCTGCTGTGATGATCAGGTATTGTATTTAAAAATTTGTATGTATATAGTCATTGATTACACACCCACTGGAACTGGTTGTGTTTTTTAAGTGTTTCATATTTCTTGCAAAATGGAAACCAAGGCCAAGGTGGGAAAACAAAGCACAGTGTTTTCACCTGCATGACTTAAATGTAACCGTCTTAAATTGATTAATGATCCTCGGTCTGCTGGTAAATCCATATAGTCAAGGTTATTCTAAAATCCTTGTCACAGCTATCCAGAAAAGTGTTTTGTACTGTTAGGCAATAAAGCATTAACAGTTACACATCTAACAGTCATTCTTCCTGATATAATTCAATTTGTCACATTGTGAGTTCAGGACAGGGGTGGTTCTAAGAGCAAAAGGTCTAGTTCTTGAACTAAGGTGCTTTGTGATTTATTAGCATTCCCTTTGGTTTTGATATGTGACTATAGATACCTCAAGATTTAAGAAGCTCTTTTTACATCCCACGTGTGGCTTCCATACAGGTTCACATCATAGAACTAATGGGACTCATGTTTCACTGTCAGAAACCTTAAAAGAGATATATCCCTATTGTGTGAGCTGCACCAACATTGTGGGTAACCGTGGCCTGCAAGGCAACTGAGACTGAAACATTCTTTCCTGTAAAAAAGATATCACCATCATCTCACATGTAAAATAATACACAGGTATATAGAGCTAAGAGTGAAACAGTGGTAAAATCTGATCTGAATTAAATTAATTTGTGCTAAAAACCAAGAGATTATGGACATTCATCTAAAGGTAACTAATAAATGCAGGTTAAATTTTACTCATTTAGCTAATTTAAAATGATAGTTTCACTGAGCAATTTTATGTAGACAAATTCCATCTATGAATAGTGTCAGATACAATATTGTAGAAGCAAAATGAAATGACACCTGTCTGAATCTAAAGTGAAAGTTAAGAAGAAATGCATTAAAAAAACATTTCACAATACAGTTTACAAAAGTAAGGACAAAGTTGATTATATAAAATGAGAAACCTTCTAGAAAGATGTTTAAATTAACTTGCTGAATTACTCAAAACGTCTTGTTAGTGTCCAAATAAAATCTCTTGTGCTAACAGACGTTTCATGGCATTTAAAATGAGTACAAAGGAATATTAAGAATACTTCAACCATTCTTAATCAAACTGCTTATTCTGGTCAGGATTGCGAGTAGCCTGGGGAATATTCTAGGCAGCCTAGGGAGCAAGGCAGGGGAAACCCTGGATAGGACATCAACCCATAACAAGTTGCGCGTACACACACTGACACACACACCCACACACACACAGGGCAATTTCATGTTGGCTAGTTCAGCTAACCAACGTTTCTTTTGGGGCTGTGTGAGAAAACTAGAGGATGAAGCCCACACTAGCATGGGAGAAGATGCAAACTTCAGAGTACCAACAGCCAGTTTGAATCCATAACCTTTTAAGAGTGTGGCAACAGCTCTTCTCATTGATCTCCAAATTAGTAATGCCGAAAAATTTATTTTAAACAATAAAAATTACTAATGTAAATTTTCTTTTACCAAAGAGAAATGTTACATGAACAGCCCTTTAGTATTCTACTCTGCCGCAAAAGAAAAGTTTTCTGAACTTTAAAACACAATAAACAATATGTTAGATTTCTGCTAGGTGGAATATAGGTATACCAGCAATTACTAAGCAAGCTTTATTACTAATGGGGGTCACCTTAAAGGGTGGAAACCTAGGGTGATTCCAATAGCTGATGACTGACAGAGGCCCAGGTGGCACGGTGGGTAGCACCGTCGCCTCGCCTGGGGCTCGATTCCCGCCTTGGGTCTGTGTGCGTGGAGTTTGCATGTTCTTCCTGTGCTTGGTGGGTTTTCTCCGGGTTCTCCAGTTTCCTCCCACAGTCCAAAGACATGTGGGTTAGGTTGATTGGTGTGTCAAAATTGCCCATGGTGTGTATGTGCCCTGTGGTGGGTTGGCACCCTGCCCTAGGTGTCCCCCGTCCTGCGCCCTATGTCTCCTGGGATGGGCTCCAGGCTTCCCATGACCCTTAACAGGATGAAATGGTATGGAAGATGAATGAATGAATGAATGGAATGAATGAAAGAATGACAGGGGCCCTCAAAAAGTATAACACAGCATAACATCTTAATGTAAAATCTCTAGCGGTGGCCCTGTTAACAACTATGGTTAGCACTCCAGCTTAGTACAAATATTAATACTATTACAAAGTAGTGCCCAGATCATACTGTAATACTATAACCAAATGTTTGAGTATTGTAAAAAAGTCATATTCTATAGTAAATTTCAGCGTTATATTTTTGGGAAGAGGAGCTGGTTGCATTTCGCTCCTAACCAATACAAGCTTATGTAGTTTCCCTCCTCACTGTAATAGAATGCTCATGGACTGACAGCTAACTGACAAGATTATAGATGAGCTCAGTTCTGAAACTGCTGAGCCTTAAGGTGGGGCTGCTGTTTGAGAACTATGCCAAGCATGCAGCGATCAAAGCGTACTGTGCATCACAGACTGGAAAGGAGAATGGCGAGAAATAGTTGTGCGTCATTAGCATAACAATGACACAAGAATCCAAATTCAGCAAACGGAGAACCTATGGGATGCAAGGAGAACTCATCGTGCATGTCTCATATGGAGAGGACAAGAATGTCTAGTGAGTGCCCATGTCAAAAGTAGCTAAGAGGTTGAGGAGGATCAGGACAAAGGCAATTATTATTCATTGCAAGCTGGAAACACCTGCTGTTTCATGCAGCATAAAAGTAGATGTGTTCATTCATTCAAAAGTGTACAAAGGAAAGTTGGTAGAAAATCCCAACATCAAAGGTAGTTGTAAGATGTTTACGCAAAATCCTGTACTGCAACTTCAATAAAGAGATAATGCAAGCTGATTGCATTCTATTTTCTGTGAAGAATCCATACATTATAATTTTACCATTATATTTATTTCAGTTGCAGGGTCTGAATTAACAAAAATACATTTTGTGGAAGGGTAAAAATTGAGTTCACAACTCATGTTCAGTTTAATGTGATTTCCATTGCATGACAAAACATTTTAAGAAGATTATTTTAAATGGCCAGTCAGCATCTGTATAATTTGTAACATGACAGGATTTTTAATATGTATTTCTTTGTTTTTACCTTATCTGTGTGATTGTATGTTTTTCTATGACGGCTTAGATTTCAATTTTTCTTTTTGTGCTTGAACTATTGCAAACATCCTGCAAAACATAAATAAATGAATGAAGTGAAGAAAGAAATATGTTCTATATACTAAAACAAATTACGTGAAGACGTTAGTCAGTCATCTTCTATACCGCTTCATCCTGGGAAGGGTCGCGGGAAAGCCTGGAGAACACGTAGGGCACCAACCCACCACAGGGCACACACACACACTACGGGCAATTTGGACACACCAATCAACCTAACCTGCATGTGTTTGGACTGTGGGAGGAAACCGGAACACCCGGAGAAAACCCACCAAGCACAGGGAGAACATGCAAACTCCACGCACACAGACCCAAGGCAGGAATCGGACACCAGGCCTGGAGGTGCGAGGCGACAGTGCTAACCACCATGCCACCTAGAGGATATGTGAAAATGGTTCATTACAGATATCAGCAGTTTAGCATGGAAAGTCAGTTTTTGAGATTTTCACAGTAGCATGAATGAATGTATTTGCATTGCGCTGTTCTGGTTAGCCTGAACAGCTGAAACAAAAGTAAGATACATATAGTGGGCACCTGAAATATTAATGTTTCAAAATTATCATAAAATGTATCGTAAAGTCAAATGTCCATATCTGTTCTAATTCATTTTATGAACATTTACACAGCACAAGAGATCAGTGTGCTGCTAACTAAAACTATGAATTTAACTACTGGCTACAAACACTGAGTATATTATGAGAAAGTAGTTTGGAGAATAATAGTGAATCAAAATAAACTCAAGATATAATAGTAAAATTGTTTTCCCTTTAACTATTCTCAGCAGCTATTTAACTATTCTGTTAAAAATTTCCCAAGGAATGAAGTATGGTATCTCTTCAAAGACTGGGTCTTCTGGCTTCTAGAGTAATTAAAATTTTCAGTAGATATCAATAATTCAAATGCAGAAACCAGTTTTAATTAAAATTATAATATGCAAGTAACATGCTTCAAAACAATAGTTGGTAAGCAAATGTGTTTAAATATTGCTGGTTCTTTTTTGCTTCAAATCCATATACATGTGAATTTTACATGGAAATAAGAAATTCTTTTTCTGTTACACTTTATTGGTCACTCACACACATTAGTTTTATTGAGTGAGTAAAAAAAATAAATATTAAAAATAATAATAGTGCAGCAGAAAAAAATGACCGTGATGGCTGTTCAGAGCTTTAGTGTTCCACGTTTTAGTGTTCCAAACTTTCAAACCCCCAGAAATTGGCGGTTTACTCTTGTCTATATAATCAATAAAAGACTGTGAACTTTTTCACTAGTTAGACTCAGATTATCCACCATAGCCCAGCCATTAAGTATAATAGACCTGTTTACAGTTTCCATTATTACTAGGTCAAGGTAAATTTCTCATCATTTGTCAATCTAAAGATAATATAATTCCAAATTTTAATAGATTTTGCACCTCTTCACTGGCAGAAAAGTAACATTTTCTTTTTCAATTTGAAATATGTATTATGTACACCCTCAAA
Source organism: Chitala chitala (assembly GCA_025773905.1). Classification (NCBI taxonomy): domain Eukaryota; kingdom Metazoa; phylum Chordata; class Actinopteri; order Osteoglossiformes; family Notopteridae; genus Chitala; species Chitala chitala. The sequence goes on along the minus strand of JABJVR010012540.1, from coordinate 6,292 downwards.
TATCAGTGGAAGTGTGGAATAGTAAGTGGTGTCTGTTTTTCCAGACAAGCGTAAACATTTAAATTGGTAGCATTAAAGTTGTCCAACACAGCCAGAATTATATAGAGGGACCCTAGTAGAGATTCTGGGCATCGTAAAACATACATGGTGGTCAACGGGAAAACCCAGCCAAGGTCACAAATATTCAAAGACAGTAGATTTGCATATTCTGATTTAGTATGAAACAAGATACTGTATTGCACTTACATTGGTGTCACTTGTGCTGGGTTTTCCCATAAACAGTCACATATGATGTTAGGTGTTACTTTATGATGTTATGATACATTGTAATTTTTAAACCCTTGGAATTGTCCTGGGTTTCCACACATCTACAACACCACTGGTAATAGGTCTTGAACTCAAGCGGGCTACAATTCTAAAAGCATTTCCAATATACACAGTGATAAATATCAACAGCACTTCCTAATTCCCTTTTATAATAACTCCAAACATTAAAAAGTAGTAAATACACATTAGCATACTATTAGTAGACTACTGACTATTCAAAGTTGTTGTCAAACTGCAAATGAAAGAGGTTTGGAGTGGACAGTTGTAGGCAAAGACTAAATCTCATTTTACCATGGGAAGACCATCACTGTGACCTCAGTTTCTTCTACTCCAGCTCAGGATGACTGGTTAGCTATTAAAAAATCCTGATTTTTGACTATGTGATAAACATTATGACTCATCAAGTGGTTTCTTAAGGCAAGGACTTTTTTTATTTTCTAGAAGGCAGAAATTAGTTTTTTGGATCTATATCTTTTTTTTGTTTGTTTTTTTGATTATGCACGATCTATACATATGGTTCACATGAATAAACATATTACGTAAATTGAGCTAATATACTATTATGTAAATTAGGTATAAGCAAGGTTGATTTGGCACAGGTAAAGAGCTTGAAGGCTGGTCAGTTTAGTGTCTTTCCTTTCCTATACTTCTTCAGCTACAGCCTACAGTTCCTGACAGCTAATCTGCAGGGAGGAGAGAGGGGGTCGGAGCTGAACAATATTTCAGTGTGACACTGACCAGGACAGGGACGATAGCTGCTCCACAGGGATTTGAGCTCTTAGCATCTCACTTCCAAACATCCAGCATTCCTGATTTTACTGTAGATTGTTAAAAACCTTTTGCATCCCTGAAGAGACACAAAGGTATTTTCACATCATGGCCAACAATACTATACTAATATGTTGATTAAAAAAATAAACTTAGGAAAATACAGTATTAATTCATAAATGACAATGTCTGTATTTCTGAGGATCTTGCATTTAATCAAGGCAATGTGTTTATTGGCACTCTATGATTTTAAAAAATGATGAGTCAAGTTTGTATATATGCAGCAATTTAATGCAAATTTCTTTTGTTTGCACACAGGGATGAGGTGCACTTTCATTATGGCAAAGTGCATTATAAATAAATGACAACTAAACTAACTCTTAAAGTGAATAGGATCTTTCTCTGTACTACTGTTTCCATTTGAAATGATTTGGAAGTTTTCAAGTTTTTGGACGTTTTCAGGTACTCCAGCAGGTCAGGTTTACTTGACTTGCCTTTCTGCCAACTCCACTGTTATAACTCCCCATGAAAGGGCAATTCCACTTTTGGGGATCACATCAGCAGTAAAGGTCACAGCTGGGCTACTTCTCCAAAATGCAACCTGCATTCAAGACCTGCATTTTTTTCCTTGAATAATTCTGATAATTATAATTGACTATTCCATATTTAATCGTCCTCAATGATTCAGTTTTTGCCATGCTACAAACCATATTTTATGCCATAAAAATCTAAACAGAGAAAGATCATCTAATTTAATTATCCCACACACACACAGTTATTTGTCACAGCTGCTTGATGTGTACATAGATATTTTTGTATAGATTAGCTGGTTCCAAGCAGGTTTTTCCAAAGGTGAGAAAAACCATGTTTTATTTTTTGAGCCACCTGGTGACCAGAGGATATTTTGTGACCTTTGTGTAAGGTATGTGTCACAAAGGGAGCTGGAGGTCTGGCTGCATTTTAACTTTCCTAATTCTTTGGTTGGGACCAGCACTGAGGCATTTTGGTATTGCATTGTGTATTTATATTACAGACAATTTCTTTTATAACTTTCTCAGCCTTTGAATTTCTGTATTGTATTTGACTTCACAAAAATGCTATTTTTTTCCTTATCTTGTGCTATCCTCTGGCAGACCACAGTCAAATTAAACCCTGCAAAAGAGCTCATGACATCATCTTAAATTTATTATGACAATTACATAACACTGCGAAAAACCAGTTGAGGGCTGCTGCTGTGTGGAAGAACTGCTTCCATATTTGCTTTGCAGGGTGTTTTGGAAAAAAATTCTAAACTTGATTCACTTGAAAAGGATGTTCATTACTGCAGCACCAAAATAAAAAACGCCAAGCTAGACACCTAAGGAACATGACTTGGGTTTTGAATACATTGTATTGACTCATTCCGTTTTTGCTGCTGACTGGCTGAGTGGATTCTCACAAGATTAGTTTTAAATCATTCCAGGAGCAACGGTGAGGCAGTGAAATTGGCAGTGTGCTACAGAGGGTTGTTGTGTCATTCACAGCTCTGCGGGGAAGCCACAGCAAGCTCTCAAATACCATCCTGTTTGCGAACGAGATAATCATGCTTATGATGATTCACACTTTGCTGTTTATGCTTTTTCTTGCATTGTTGAGAGGAAACATTTTATACTATACTTAGTAAACCCTCAGCAGCATTTTTCAGGAAGATAATGCCTTTTCTCTGAGTGAAGAGGCTCTTTGGAAGCCTTCTAGTGGGACAAATCACAAACACATCACACAAAGCATTTTCAAGGAACCCTGGCAGTTGTATTATTCCTTTGTAAACGTACTCTTAAAGTTTGGGATTGTAACAACATGCTGTCACAAAATAATGTAAGACTTATTAAATATGGTCCATATGACTGCCTGAGTATCCTCCCAATTAAAACAGAAAAAAAGTGTTTTCATAAACAGAAGAAACATATCAAGTGAGCAGAAACACCATAACACGCAGTAAAGTGAAGATATAAAATAAATTCTAAATATTACAATACTAATGATAATTAAGTATATATGACATCCAATGTCCGACGTAATACTTGACTAATACAAAAATTAGTTTTTTGTCCTCAATGTGTGCCCACACTAAAAAAATAAATCTAAATTACACACGGCTTCCATCAAAATGACGATCCATACTTTCCAAGCAGGTGTTTACATTTATGCTACAAATTCACACTGTGTTCTATATCACACCAATTTCCACGTCAGGTTTACACTGAATTTGCAAAACATACTAAACTTACATGCAAAGTGTTTCCAAAACTCCAGCTGCTGGGAAAGAAAACAAACCTCTTACACCAATTTGATAAAAAATACCAAACACTCAGACTTCTCTTTCAAGCTTGTAACAGCTAAAAAAAAGGCTTTCAAATCGAGCTGCTGCACACATCTAAACATTACCAACATGGATTTTCTATTTATTTTTTTATTAAATTTTTATGCATTTTACGTTCTTAATGGGATATGTGCCACTACATTGGACCTGTAATGACAAGAAACCACTTATTTGTTCAGGTTTGTGTCCATTACCAGGACCTTATTTCTTGCTAACAGCTATAACTGTTTCCATGTTGGAAGAAAAGAAAAAAAAAACCATTCATATACAGTATATCTGCTGAGCTGTTGCCAGTAGTATTTCACATCAGGGTATTTTTTTTCCTATCTGTGCATTTTCTCAGAACTCCTTTCTGCTCTGACTCAAAATGGCTTTCTGCCTGCTGTCCTGACCAAGTTATCTCAGCACTGCAATTGCTATGGATGTGACTTACAAGGTTTATGTATGTCAAGAGATCAAGCACCCAGGGTTGGCAGGTATGGGGTCTAAGGAGAATTTAATCACATTATGTTCTGTTTCAAAGTTTTATCTCAAGCTTGTTCAAATCTTTAGAACAAATGTATGTTCTTTTCCTGAAGCAGCTGTTCAGCAAAGAAAACTCACCAGCTGTATTACAACCATGTTACTAAATTCAAGCACTTATATAATACTGAGGACTGCAGAATGTCATGCTGTCTCAAAAGCTTAATGACAAGAGTCGAACATGTTTGTGGAAAGTATGTCATAATAACAAAATAATATAATTATAAGATGTTTATGTAAAATGCTTTTTATGTATATTGTGAGCCATCAAACACACAGCTCATTCTTTAAATCTTGTGTCATGACTAACATTTTCAGCCATAGGATACAGCCATATAAATAACTTCATTTCAATGGTTCTCAGATGAGATTTTAACAGTTTTAATACAGGGTTGGTACTAAACTATACTTTGTCCGACAGCAAACCTGCGATCAGTTAGTTTCTCAATATCATGATTTTTCAGTGTTGAATTTAATATTTTCCTTGAAATGCACACGATATTGTAAAATGCTTTTCATTAACACAATGGAATGTATCCAATATGGTCAGTTATAAAATTCATGTTATTGTTGGGTAAGACTGAGCAGTAATTGTAAGACTTTACTGTTATAGGATTTTGTTTTATGCCAATTTCCTGCTGTTTTACTGGAGAATATACAGAAACAAAGCAATACTTAAACTTACACACTGACAGCCTGTATAATGCCCTGTCTTTATAATCAATATTTCCACTAGATGGAGTTATGAGCTGAGTAATTCCAGTCTGGCATTGTCTTAGTTGATGATAAATCCATGATAATGTAAATGAAAACAATGTCAAAAATATAAGAGAAATTCTCACTATGGAAGCTTATTAACACTTCTTCATTCAATCAGGTTATTTGTGTTGCTCCTACGATAAACAAAACATTTAAAAACATATGCTTGACTTAGACAAGTTAACAATGTATATGGTGGATTACTTGTCAATATATTTATTGCAGTGTTTATGCTGCTTTTCTGAAAATCTGAAGCGTAAAGTACTACTGTTTTCTAAAATCGTACTGATGTATAATAGTGTCCATGAATGAATAAAATCCACTGCAAAAAAATCTTATGGAGTATAAAACATTTGACATAACACACAGTTACAATTAGAATAGTAATAAAAATTATGTATAGTTTTTTTTTTTTTTTTTTTTTTTATCACATGCAATGGTACCTTAAAAATAATGCTGCTTGTAGATTAATATGAATGGCTATCTTGTAGCTTTATGTGAAGGGTCATTTAAACAAAACCTCATACTGCAGTTATTTTTTGGAGTTAAATGAGGAAAAAAGAGAAGCTCAGCTCCACACTGCAGGGGTTTTATATTAGTCTTCCATTTCTACCTTAACTACATCTGTAAACGCTCCGCAATCGCCCAACAAAAATCTAGACTTTGTGTGCTTTAACACAAATAGGATACATAGAGCCACCATGAAGGCTGCAGAAAACAGTAATACACTTTTAATACTTGTGTATTTTAAAGATTTCTATCATAGGGTGTCACTAACAATTCGTCCGAATTTTAAAATAACATTACTGGCCAATGGAATCACCAGGTAAGCAAAGGTTTTCAAGGGAAATTCACAAATCAGCAGATGACTCTGATTTTGTAACAGGCAGTACATTTACTCAGCTGATTCAAATAAAGTGTATAACTACATCCCTCCCCACCCCCACATAGCACAGAAAGCCGACATCTGTGCGTTATGTGCCATGGCCTGCTGTTTTCTCCATGCTGCCCATCACCCCTGCTGCATCCTGCTTCCATTCAGCCTTGACCGCTTGGAACAAAAGATGGAGTTTAAAAGGCTCCCTTGTTCCCAGTCCCATCAGTGTTTGAGCGCTCTGCCTCATCCTCACTTTGCCACTTTGTCACGTTGCCACACTGTTCACAGACTGTATGCCACCATATTATTTTGCCCTCATGGCATGCCACAGAAAATAAAAGAGTACAGTTAAAATTCCTGGACTCAAAAATGCTTACATGGAGGTAGTGTCGGTGCTTAGGCTGCACTGGGTAAGGGGTGAATGTATTTATATTTGCGTAGTTAGTTAAGGAGAAAATGCTTTTCTTTTGATTTTTTGTATTTAGGTACATCCTCTTCATGTACATTAGTTTAAAGTGTTTCGCTTTATTCTGACACCAGCTGGTACTACCCCCCCCTCCACACACACCCACCCACACACACACCCCCACCCAAAATATCACAGGGTACCCGGGTCTGACAGAGGATTAAATATTTAACAACAAACCGCAGCATCAGGACAAAAAGCTAAGACCTCGGAG
>JABJVR010012529.1:8383-41471 GCA_025773905.1 Chitala chitala | reverse complement strand
TCTCACTCTCCCCAGGTGTTTGAGGAGCTGCTGTTGGATGCAGACTGGAGTGTGAATGCCGGCAGCTGGATGTGGCTGTCTTGTAGCGCATTCTTCCAGCAGTTCTTCCACTGCTACTGCCCCGTTGGTTTCGGACGGAGAACTGATCCCAGCGGAGACTACATCAGGTACCCCTTATTCTGACACACTTTGGGCCTGCCATCTTTGTTTCTTGTCACATTATGAACAAGGTTATTTAATTTCATGTTGGATTACACAGTGACACTACACAATTGCATATAATTTAAATTAGTGTTAGTGGCTCTGCAGCAAACTGTGCTTGTTGCCTGTTGAATAGGAAGTATATCCCAAAGCTGAAAGGCTACCCAAACCGGTACATCTATGAGCCGTGGAACGCGCCGGAGAGTGTGCAGAAAGCTGCCAACTGCGTGGTGGGTGTGGACTACCCCAGACCTATGGTGAACCACGCTGAGAGCAGCCGCCTCAACATCGAACGCATGAAGCAGGTCTACCAGCAGCTCTCGCGCTACAAGGGCCTCAGTAAGTGCCGTGCCACACCGTGTGCCATGCTGTTCAGAGTAATGTACCAGCACCTCCAGAAGCGAGAAAAGCCTTGCTAATTTGCTGTGTGTTCAAATTGTCGGTAGTTTTGTAGGAGCCTCCTTCTCCACTTTACTGGTTTCTGGTTCTTTGCTGTGTGGTCCTCTGTCATGTAACAGACACTCGAATGCTTGACAGTGTGTAGATAGTAAAAAACGGACGTGGTACGGATCGGAATCATGCCTGATGTCTTCCTCCTGATTCAGGAGTCCAGTCCCTTTTCCTGTAGGGCCTCCCTGCTCACACTGAACTCCATGTACTGCTCTAAAACAAACTTGTTGTTATCCTGTAGCTGTTTTTATGGTTTTGGTCTTGCGGCATGATGTTAGTTTTTTACAGTGTGATATTTATTTTTCTATTTAATCTTTAGATTTGAAACAGTGTGCTTAAAAAATTGTGCTTTTAGCTCTATCTTCCTTTAGCTGTGTTTACAGCGGGGTAAAAAATGCTTTACTCCAGGGTTAAATTAGATCAAGTGATTAGCTGGTAGGACATTGAACAATTGGTTGTTTAAACCTGCTGTTGCATCAGTAAACCTGGCTTGGTTTGTGAATAGTGGGCTGTACACATTCAGTAGTCCTGCAGTTTCTAGGCACAAACTGTCACGCCCCTTACATTCTAAGGTACCAATAAGATTATTAAAGGTGGACAAAACCCATTTTTCTCATTTTGTTAAAATTTCAGGTTACGTGAGTGGTGTGTCCCCCCCCCCCTTGTTCTGCCCAGGTTTGAATTGAATTTGAATGTCACGTTATGTCATGACCCGCTCGCACAAACGTGTCATTATCACAACAGAGCAGCTGATTCAGACATAAGCACAGAAACGCCACGGTTACATCATGACCTCTGCTGAATTTAAGGTGCTCCAATAGCCAATCACACTCTCCTAGTCGTGCCCCGATGGCAACTCCATTGTGCCTTAACTTTTTCTTTTTCCTTTGTCCCTCTAAGATGAACCTCTTATGAACAAAAGGATTTTCAGTTTGGAAAAGGCAGCTGGATGTACATTACACATGGAATCTTTTAGCATTGTTATTTTTACCCCCCGAGGGAAGAATAACCTCAGCCCTGGCTTTATAACGTGTAGCTAAGTGAAGGGCACTCATTAAAGTTGAACACCGTTGTACAGATTTTCAGCCTCTGAAAATGTGATTGTCAAAGCAACTGCAGTGTAGGGTCTCCTGCATGTTATAGAAGCTGTGATGGTAGGCTTAGCCAGAGAGAACAGCTGAAGTGTGTGTGTGTGTGTGTGAGAAGCGTACGCGCACACACACACACACACACAAAGAAAGATAGATATTAGGTATGTTCAGTACTTTGGTTCATATATTGACAGCATGATGTATATCCTTTGTGTTGCTGTGCGGACAGTTTGCAGTTACGACATCTGTGTCGTTAATGTCAGTGTCACTTTTATTTACGTACCACATTTACCACAACCAAGTTGTCCAAAGTACTTCACGGGATAAGCAGACAGTCACACTATTGTAAAAACAATTAAGCACAAGAGAGATGTGTTTGTGTGTGTGTGTGTGTGTGTGTGTGTGTGTGTGTGTGTGTGTGTGTGTGTGTGTGTGTGTGTGTGTGTGTGTTGTTGATTGTCCATCTGTCCTTTGTTGCAGGCTTACTTGCCTCTGTTCCGACCATTCAGGAGGAGGCGGAGCCATTGAAGATGGACGACACGCACGCCCACAGCGGCACTGGTATGACTGGCCTGGCCTGTTTTAGCTATGTGGGTTAATTGTGGGCCACTGAATGAACAAAGCAGAGAGTGTTAGGTTTTTTTTTTTTGTGATAAAGTATATGCTTGACATGGAATTCTACAAGGCTATGAGAGCTTAGTTTAATAGTGGAAATACCTGCTCTTCTATAGTTTGTTACATTTGAAAAAGACAATGGAAGTGAAATCAGTGCCCCCTAATGGGCAAATTAAGAACATATTTCAGCCTTGAAGCCCATATCCTTGTTTATACCACTAACGGAGTTTAAGTACTTCATTAGAAGTACAGGCAGAATGCATGCTGAACACACAGATATCGGAGCCTTTTTCAAATTTATTAGTTTCACTGTGGCTAGTTGTGATGTGGTTTTTTTTTTTTTTTTTTTGTTTTTTTTTTTTTTTTATTTATTTATTTTTTTTGTAGATTCATGCTTGGCTGAGTCTGGTAAAAAAGCCTCAGTGAGGAAGAGAGACAGACCAGCAGAGCTGCAGAGAGCACCTGCCTGTCCCCAGCCCAAAGTCCAGTGCATCGGCACGTCGCACTCAGACACCGAAGACCAGCAGTAACGGTGAGCACTATGGAATCTGCTCAACACTCATGTATGCCCCAACTCATCTTAAAAACGGTGCTCATTAACGGCCACATTCCCAACCCTAAAACTGGACCTCACCGTGTATACAGGCTTCGTGTTGGCAAGAGTCCAGTGTTTACGACGTGTTCGGCTTCGAGCCTTTAACTGCAGCAGCTTGCCATGTGACGCGAGCTCTGTATTCCAGGTGACGCCCGCCGCAGCCCACCGGTGACAGGGCGCACCCTTGGGGTCACCCTCTCCAGACACAGCTGGTCTCCTGGGTGTGTGAACTATTCTCAACAAAAGCAAACGGTTCCTGTTAGATTAAAGTGCATGCACGCGCGCACACACACAGTACAGACTGAATGCTTTCGAACATTCCCAAACCACTTTCTGTTGCGCTTGCACACGTGACGGTGTGTGCAGATTTTTGTTCAGGTTTCCATGCACATACTGAGCATTCCTAAACACATAATGATCCATCAAAGGAAAAGCAGTAAGTTGCTGTCTGACCGTACAGCCAAGGCTAGGTACAGTCACACGCATGCTACTGCTAACACTGCTACTGCTAAGGATGCTCCTCACTTACCAAACTGTTTAGGATGGTTCCATAAGTGTCTTTGTGCGGCTTCCCAAAAGGAGGTGAAAAGTAATGGAAATTCTGTTAATGTTATAGATACACACTACTTTGGTACAGGTATTTCTTGCAGTACTTGGTATATTTTGCTGCACATTATTGGTATATGAAATTTAAGAGAGGCAACTAATCTAGTTATTGTGAATCAGATGTACCGTACTATGGTGTGGCTAAATTATTTAAGGTTGTAGTTGCCATGGGTTTCTGAGTTGCCTCTAAAAAGAAAAAGAAGGCACCCATAGAACGTGATCATAATTAGCGGGACGGAGCGCATCTCCCTTTTATCTGCTGTTAGCTAAAGGGACTTTCTTGGATTACAGCAACAAATGTGCACATGGAATGTTTGGTAGGTTAGCAAGCCTGCTTCTCCATTCTGTGGATCCTCTCCGTTTCCATGTTCTCAAGCTCTTGCGTTGTAAAGCCTTTCCTTGCTTTAAGTTATCAAAAGAGGGAGGGTTGCATTAATAGAAAAACTTATCAAAGCATTCTTAATTAAGTAGAATACTTGTATTGAGAAGAGTATTGTTTTGCTCTATTGACCGTAAAATCTTGGATATAGTGTGTGTGTGTGTGTGTGTGTGTGTGTGTGGATATAAATTTTTTTTTTTTTGTGAAATTTCTAGAGTTGTTTTCAGAAACTAGATTTCTAAGAGCCAGGCACATATCACATTGTAGTCACACAGAGGCCAGGCAGAAATAAAGCATCTTTTACAATGTTATTTAGGGTGAATGCTTCCTGAATTTTCCTTAATTAAACCATTTCTCTTAATTTTTGCATAATTTACCTTTAATGCCAACTATAGTACATGAACACTATGACTTGGTAGTTTCTATAAGCCCATGAGAATATTAAACTTAAATGTAACTTAATTATGAAGTATCACATCTTCAGTTCGTAGGTGGCGTGGTGGTGAGGCGGTTAGCATTGTCGCCACGCACCTCAAGGCCTGGGGTTCGATTCCCGCCCTTGGTCGGTGTGTAGTGTTTGCATGCTTTCCCTGTGCTTGGTGGGTTTTCTCCGGGTTCTCCGGTTTCGTCCCACAGTCCAGACACATGCAGAATAAGTTGATTGGTGTCTCCAAATTGCCTAAGAGACCCATATGTGGGTTGGCACCCCACCCAGGGTGTCCCCTACCCTGTGTTTCCTGAGATGGATGGATGTCTTCAGTTCTGCTTTATTTCCATTCGGTATACACATTTTATTATTGGCAGTTACTACTACTAATAATATTATGTATAATAATAATAATAGTAGTAGTAATAATAAAGAACACATTTTAAATGCTGTTCTAGCATTTCTGAGCCAAACAACTCTGATACTGAAGTAAACCGTGCATTATACACCGTATGGGTGTAAACATTTTATACATTGTAGCAAAACTGGAGTTTGTACTTGTGTATTATATGAGTGAACATTATATGTGAGATTTTACGGTATTTATTTTAGACTACCTGTTATTTAGTGTACAGCAAATGCCACAGTATGGACATTCCAAGCAAAAAAAAAAAAAAAAGGTACTCGTAGTTTAATTTTTAATGTGTTCTAGTTAATTTTACTTTAACCACAAGAAAAAGTGGGTCTCAGTTTTGTTTTTAGACGTTTGTAACACTCCTGTTGTACAGATTGACTGTACCTTGAGAGAACGGCACTTTACTTTCACACTGGCTGTACGTATGTAGAGGACAGAACTAACGCAACAGTGGTATGCATTTTCATTTGGATTTTAATGACTGAATCTCTCTGAAAACGTGCTTTAAATTAAGTGACTGCATTAATGACACAGGCCTTGCTTTCCTGAAGATGAGGGGTGTACCTTGTGAAGGTATGATCTATGAACTAAAAATATCTAAGGCAAGTAATTCAGGTATGGGGGGGGGGCTAAATTGGAACTAAATTGTGAACTGTTTCAAACTGGGTGGAAAATGGACAGCGTGTAGTGTGTTAGTCTTCCAGGTCCAATTCTAACTCAGTCACTGCACTCATTCAATGATAGTGATGAGGATTACATAGAAACATAAAAATTCAAGGAGACTTAAATTTGCCATTGGGAGGTTTGCTACTGTGCAACTTCAAATGTTATCTGAGATTTTCGGTGTGAATACGTGCTGCTAATGCATATCAAATATGAAGGTATATTAACATATTGTCTAAGTCTCTACAAATGTTTCTGGGATTTTGTGTTATTTATTAACCATAACTTTATTTTGAAAGGCAGCTCTGGGGAGAGGAATATGAATTGCCCTTATACCACAGACACCCAACTCTTGCATAAGTGTGTGCACTGATTGTATTTGTGCAGTGTTCTTACACCCTTGTTATGCCAAATCTAATCAACCTTTTGTCCTGAACATGAAATGACGTGTGTGTGTGTGTATCCAGGTGTCGCTAGTCATAGTGTGCCTGATGCTTGCTGACATCGCTCTGTCGTTGATGTGGCCCAGACCACACACCTCCCACAGTACTTCTGACAAACATTTGACGCCCAGCCTGTTGCAGTGTATTAATGCAATGACAGTAGCACTGCTGCAACTTCACTGGCCAGTCATGCACACAGATTATGGATAAATCTGCATTAAGTAGCACACGTGTCATTAATCCAGCTCTTTAAAATGCTTTGTGTGCAAGTAATTCCAGAACTAGGAGGCGTAAGCCAAAAAGCATTTTCTTTTTTTTCCTCTTCATTAATTTTGTATGCTTTTGTGATATGTATTATTATGAATCTGTTTTACATGATTTGTAAAGTATTGCATTTTTTTCCTAATTAAATGCAGCTTCTATAAGTAATTAACGTGTGGCTTCCTTGTTTCGATCCAAAGGTCCACACTGGCTAAACCAAACAAATGACCAGTCAGAATTCAATTTGTTTAATGTATTAATGTATAAATTTTGCAACAATGGGGTCATAGGATAAATTTACAAATAATACCATGTGATACATGACTGCAAATAATGAAATTCCTAATCACCATGTTTTTCACCATAAAAGTTCCATGAGAGTTTCACTGACAACATAAACAGTTGTAGGCATGGTTGGTATTATGAATGAGAGCTGGTTCACAAACTGATGTAGTACCAGTTCTTCCTTTTTGCAACACTCTTACTACTTTGTTAAATGTTAAACTTGAGTGTAGTTATATCGGAACTCAGCATCTCCTACTACCAGTATCAGACAAGTTACTGTACAAGCCTGCATCTTTGAGACCACGTGACATACTATTGTAGTAGACAAATTAGTTGGAACTCACTGTATGGCTATACGTACTGAAGATGTGAATGACATGTTTCCTTGGCAACTGAAGAGAAGGGAAGGAATGTCAGACTGGTGAACTTGATATGCGGTGTAATTACGCAACACGTAAGTCACGCTGAACGTGAAACTAAACGCCCATCTATCAAATCAATTAGAATTTTAAGTCACTTAATTCTGCTGCTCCTCGTCGAAATACACGCAAACGTCCGATGATGTCATGATGCCCTCCATAAACATCACTATGTCTGTATCACGTTTGTGGGTACTGGATCTTTCTTCAAGCATATTAATTTATATAATTTAAAATAAAACATTGCCACTGCATGCTGTATATGAGCAAAACATTTCAGGAAAACTCGAATTTTTAAACTTCAATTTCAGCGTCCAAACGTGTCATTTTTTAATAAAACAAACGTAAGTCTGTTTTGCGTTGTTGCGATAATTGCAACGAGGCGTGTGTTTCTCGTCGGTCCATCGGCGCGTACACCCCACCCCAGCGGCGCGCACACACACTCCTAGCCCCTGTTCGCATTTCATATCGCAACATCACCGTATTGCTACTTTCTCGGAGGTAATACATGGATGAATAAGAGGACAAATGGCGGATAGAGATAAGCGAAAGACATCATCACCTGCATCTCCTTTCCACGGCTTGCATATTGTCTCTCCTCCACATTTCAGGTAGGATGCGGTTTGCAAATAGTTACTAGTGATTTTATTTGCGTGCATTAACAAATATCAGAACAGAAGCGCTATTGCTTACGCCGTTACTGTATACATCAATGTTAATGCTTGTTGATATCGCTGGCTTCAGAAGTGAAGCTTTCTATCCCTCTCAATTCTCCTGTGTTATGCGTTGCGCAGTAAAGTAAATGGACCGATAGCCTTAAGTGCATTAGTAAGCCTCCGAGAAACGGTGTGTTTGTTGACGTGCTTTCTATTATATGTAAATTGAAGGGCGTAGCCTGGCCCGATCTCTAAGTAAAGACCCGAAATATGCAGTTATATCTTGAGGTCTTAAAATAATGGCTCCACATTAATACTGCTGATGACTGGCAGGGCTGCTGGAGATTAAACATCAAATGCTGTGACATATTGTTATTGTTTAACGATTTGTTCTGATTTAAAGAGTTCAGAGGTTAGGACTTTAAGGGTGTCTCGAAATACGACTGTCAGTGGGACTACCTCTTAGCATAAAACAACGTCCTTAAATCATGTATGGAGCAATGTTTACACGTTGATAGAGTGTATGAACTTTAAAGAGTGGATTATAAATAATCATGGAATTCTGGTTTGGCGAAGTTTCGGATGTTATGGTGTGGAACGTGTCAGTAAATTTATGCTAAATTTTTTGATATTATGCAAAAAAAAAAAGAATAAATAATAAATTTAGAATAAATCAGGAAATTAAATTCAACGAACATTTTGTTTGAATTCCTTCATTAATTTTTGTTATATTAAATGAAGTTGTGTTTATTCGTGGATACTAAAGGAGAGCCCAGTTCGAGTATAATATAAATGTCATATAAGGCATGGATGTATAATGTTGTCATCACAATTACACGTAGCAAAGTATGGCATTTGGCCCATATATTCCAGTGTATAATATATTTGTATAGCATATGTGACAGAAAGCGCTGCTGAAGGCTTCAGTCTACAACGAGTGCTTTTACAGCAAGTGAGGTAATGCAGTCCAGACATCAGCAGTTCCTGTCTGAACCAAGTCATTATCTGACTGCGACCAGGACTTTCTTAGTCGTGCAATATAATTGTTGTTCCTTTATCAGGTAGTGAAGAGGCACACAGGTTACACACCCAGGTTTTATCTCGGTGACTTTAACTGTTAGCACTGAACTCCACCGAGTCTTCTCACCTGCAACATGTAAAACGTACCTTGAAAGGGGTGAGAGCTTTCAGTGTTTTTAACAGCTGTACATGTGCTGTTTGCAGAGACAGTCCCAAAGTAGACATGAAATGCAGATGACAAACAACGATGTTACAGCAACGCTTTTTAAACAGAACAGTACTGTTTGGAAATCCATTCACTTCCTCATATGGATAAGAGGCCAGACAGTTGCAATGATGCCCATTTAAATCAGAATCCAGAACAGATCCAGAACCTTTGTTTTAGAACCATGGTGTCCAGTCCCAGATTAGGTGACAGAGTTGCAGGTTCTGCTAGGTGCACTGGGCTCCAGCAGCGTCAGGTCAGGGACTGCTCACACTCTGCAGTAGGTGATGTACTTGACTCCTGCCTCCCCAGGTCTGCTGATAAATGATCACAGCTGGCGATAAAACAGCGGGTGACCAGTGGGCAGACAGGTGAGCTGTACAGCCCCTCTGGCTACAGGAGGTGTCCCAGGGGCTCCCATAATGCATCGCACCATTGTTAATCTGCTCGTGATGAATGTGTATGGATCCTGGAACTCTCAGAAAAAGCCGCTTAAGTGGATGAAAAGGGGATGCTGTCAATATTCCTCAGAGATTCATTTTCTGCAAGTGTGCAGTAACAAATGGGGGCAGGACAGAGAATTAAGTTCATTCTTTGTGACTGGAAGAAACTATAAAAATAGCTATTCTAAAAAGATATACCACTTACAAACAGATTCAGATTTAAAGGGAAAATCTACCAGAAATATATTTATATTACATATTGTTAATCATAATGTATAAAGTGTTCAGTTGCATATAACTTGTCATTTTTAACTGGGGCATAACATAAAACCTGATATGCTAAGCAAGCTAAAACTGCTTAGTATTTAAGCCTGGTTTATTCTTAAAGGGGAGTTTTGTCAATTTTTGTTTTATCTTGTACTTGCTGCATGCTCAGAGTTAGGAGTCAATTTTTAAATTTATGTTAAAGATATGGGACAAATATGTAAGAAACAAGTTTCTGCTTCTGGGGACAACAGGGATCTCAGCTACACCCAGACCACTTGGGTTAAATCTGAATACCTCTAAGAACCCCCCCAACTCCTATTTATTGGCACTAATGTGATTCAATATTTAGGTAATAGTAACCTTTTTGTTGCAGGGTTAATTGTCAAAGTACGGTAGCATTTATTTCATTGTCATGTTCAGTATAATTCTCACTGAAGCACATGAAATAAACCAGTTTTATAAGGAAGAACAAAACAACAAGCTCAAAGTAACATTACTTGAATAGAGGCAAGCACTTCACCATCATGATGTGGGGGGGGGGGGGCATTAGACTCCTTCCTCCTCCTCTGTTATCTGTGAGGGCCAGCTGGGAGTATATGAGAGTAGCATGCTGCAAAAGGCTGGTCACCAGTAGGCACTGCAGTAGCTACAAACCCGGCAACAAAATCCAGCCTCTCACTGCCGCGGGCCAGAACTCCCGCTCTGAACGTGGCTGATTAGTAACTGACTTGTGCTAGTGAATAATTTAGCTGGTAACGAGCAAGAAGGACACACTTAAGGATTACATACAGACCTTGGCAGCTGTAGAGCTCCGTCAGGTTTGCAGGCGTGAGCAGGTTCTGGTAAGATTAGCATTGTATAGACCAAGGTTTCCATGTTCCATATGTACTTAATGATCAGATTAAGAGAAATACTCATGTGAAATCTTATCCTTCTAGGATTTACTGATCTTCAGGACTAACGGGATGTTTTACTTGGAGCATCTGAACATTAGTGCATTTCCAAGATGCTAAATAGCTGAGATCCGCACACGACTGCATGCACACACACACACACACACACCAGGGCCAATATTACAGATTTTGAGCCTCATGAAAAATGTTGTGTTATATCTTATTTTCTCAATTTTGAGGGCTCCTGTCAGTCATGGTCAAGGAACCATCCTATCTTTCTACCCCTCTCCAGTACCCTTGGCACCAACACACACACACACCCTAAATAATCTTCAAAAGTCCCCAGCCAAGCACACCCCAGTGAGAGGCATCTGTTGAATTACGTTTCATTGTAACTGTTGGTGCTGCAACGCGTCCTGCTCCATGAAAAGCAACTCGGATTGTGTTATCAGGTTATTTTTCTTGGGGTCCTTAATCACTTACTGTTTGTGTGTGGCTTGTTGATGTTCTGCTGTCAAATTACTCTCTTGTTGCAAAAAGCTCACTTACTGTAGGTACGACAGGTGTTTTTGTTCTTCAATACTCTGAAATTCCAACACTTACAAACACAGGAGGTTTTGATTAACAGTGTACTAGCATGCTGGTCTTTCTATGGAGAAAAAAAAAACTTCCAGTATCATGAAAAATGAAAATGTGTTATTTTGTAGAAAGCGCAGTCATCTCCCTAGGGTGGAATTCTAGCAGAGGAAGCACTTTTAACTTTTTTTTTTAAATCACAGCAAAAAATAAATAAATGTTGATTTCCTAATAAAACTTCATAGGTGTGACCATTCCTATAAGTGCACAGATGCACTGAATAGTTCCATTGCTACAGTCAGTATGTAATAGTGTGTAACAGCTGTTGCATTGGATGTGCTTAAAAATTGGTTTGTTCTGCTACAGAGATTAGATCAAAAACACTGATTAATCTCTGGGGACTGTACTATTTCTAAACCAGTGAAACCTTGTAAGACTTTACGAGCTGCCTATAAACTAAGGTAGAATATTGAAAAGATGAGTGCAGCACTTAGATCCTGTCTTGGTTACTGGGCATAAGTGAGCACCAGTGACTGAGTAACTAATGCTGAAATTAGCAGTTCATGGCCCACTTTTGAATGGCACTTTGCCTCCTTGAGTCTTTACCATATGATTCCACGTTGTAGCCAGAGAGATCACTCCACATCCTCTTTGACAGCATTGCTCAATACAGACTCTTCTGGCGCCCGAGTTGCAATCCAGCCCACTGAAAGAAAGTCTAACTTCGTTATGGGAGCACAGTCCACACACGCAGGTGCAGTGGGCGGCCTGTCGATCACATTGCCTGAGATGCTGATTTGGCTGACAGAATGTTGTATACAGAAGGATGCTTCCTAATGTTTGCTTGTGTAGGATGTCTCACAAGCCCCGTTCTTATATACACACCCAAGCCACGTCATGAGTTACCCGTTCTCAAGCTTTTGTCTTAAAATAATTTTGAGTTTCCCCTATGGCAGCCAGCATCATCCTGTACAAACTTCTACAAAACTTTTTTTTGCACGACATAACTGTAATCGGGACAGATTTATCACTTCCTCTGCCTACCATATTAAATCCATTACGTTTTCTGGCAGTTTCTCTTAAAGTGACCGACCTGGCTTTGGCTTAATGTGCTCAAGTAACGTTCTTTGGTTATCTGGTGTTTAGCTGTTAAGACTGATTTTTTCCTGTCTGACATTAATATCAAACTAGTGACATTTGGCTTCACTGGTGTTTTTAAAACGAAATTGTGCCGTTCGTCCTTTACCCGAGTTACGCGCATATGGTACGTCATTACAGAGCCGAAGACGCTTTTATCTCCCACAATTAAATTTGAAAGCACAAATAGCTTATTTCCTACTTCACTTGATCGCAGCTGCACTGCAATGCCTAATGGTCTCAGTTACAAAAGCCAAGAAGCTCCTCCATGTTTCAGAACAGTATCCAAACTCGGTCCGCTAGTCCATTTAATTTTCCGACACTCGTATATGGCCCGGTATTCATAAGTGCATTAATTGTTAATGCGTGCTGCTCTGCATATGTTTAACAGACACTTCTTATAAATGCGCACCTTCTGTTATAGCGACCAGCCTTGTGTTGCACTTTGGTCACGAATTCACGAGAGCCTTTTTGATTTACAAACCCGGTGGAGCAAACCCAAACCTCACGGCTGGGTTTTAATTAGGGCTGGGATTTAATTACCAGAGCGGTTACGTGCTTTGTAAATAATTACTCTTGCATATAGCGTCTGCATATAAAGGGCAACGGTAACTCAGTAGCCTATTCCTGAAAGTATTCAGTCTACAATAGTTTGAGACCATTTTCACTACATCCCTAAATCTTAAACAGTTAACTATTTTTACGTGAGATCAAGTACATATACATACATATATATTAGATTTCACCCCTCACACTCTGACAATAAGAGGATTCGGGGTACATATTTAAAAACATTTTTCTGTACATTGTTGAATTTAAGTGTATGAAATGACATAGTGTTTTATTGTTTTGCATTTTTGTTTAGTGGGTTAATTCTTATAGAATGAGCATATACAACAATGTCATTGAGTCTCATTTTAAGGCAGTCATGGGAGTACATTTTGTGTACTTAATAACCTTGATAGCGATGAGGTAACTGGGGTATACAGGCAAGGATTTAGCCACGTCCGCACCTCCGCTGATGGAGGTCTGTGCTAATGGAGGATTGTGCCTGACTCCGTTTTCCTCTGGGACAAGAAGAGTCCATCTGCAGCGAATTGTGGGAGAAGGATCAGCAAGGACAGAGATGGCATGTAGGAGCAAGCTGTGGCTGCTTCTTGATCTAGAAAGAAATAAAGTGGAGGTCGACTGGCTTTTATTATTTTTCACGTACTCTTATCTACCAGTGTATATAAATCTTTTTTCCCCAGGAAAATGAGACAGCCAGCAAAATTACGTTACAGCTAGCATGTGATTTGCAGCACAATCTGGAATGGGTGGTTGTATGAATTACAGTACATCATCTCCTCTAATGCATTTTAACCCAATACACAGGGCCCCTTTTTTGTGCCCAGAAATCATGAAAGCAAAAAAAGGGATAAAGGAATAAAGGAGTCCTAAATCACTGTCACCGAAGACCACGTCTGTTGTGATCCCCGCGTAAGGCTGCGAAACGGCATCGTCAGCGAATGAGCCGCCAGAAAGCCATTAGCACGTCATGGCAAAGGAGCGTGAGTTTGCACACTTGAGTGCGTTTGCACACTTGAGTGCGTTTATCGTGAGAAGCACGTGGATGGAGTGTGCCTTGCTGTTGGGCTACATTTATGTGCTGATTTGTTACAAGGGTTATACGTGTTATGTTTTCAGAGGGGTTGATTTTCAGTGGGTTTATTTCGCGTTTTATTCTCCACGCCGATAGATATTATTCAAGGCCACGTTGTTAAAGAGTTAAAAATGTTAAAGAGCCCGTGTGCAAATAATTATTCAAATACCATAATTATAGCAGCAGTCAATGTGATATCACTAGAGATGAGGGTCCTCAAATCTGGAACAACAAGGAACCCACAGGGGTTTTATTCCAGTTCTGGTCATACTGTGTCATTGTGTAATGTCTGGATATCTGAAATACCACTATGTTATAATCCATTCATTGTCACTGGCATTTTGAAGTAGAACAGCAAGTCTTACTAGACTAATAATTTTGCCACAAAAGAGGAAAATGACTGGTTGGTACCTGTTTTCTCCTGCGCTCCTTGCTAGAATCAGTACCTTTCTGGTTGTGTGGACACCTGCAGGCAGGTGTTTGAGTGAACTGAAATTCCTGCAGTTACAGGAGCACCAATAACCAAGCAGAAATGAACACTCTTGCTGAAGTGATGGTTTCCTTTCAACCTGTGGCTTTTATCTCAGCCCCCATTCTCCCCCACTTGAAGTCAGATTTGAGCTCCCCAATGAGAGTGGCAATGCTCCTGTAATTGCATTAACTAAGCCCGATGCCATTTTCAGTCTCCTTTTTGGTCAGACTCAGGCAGGATGCCCCTAGGGGAGGTGCACTTTGATGGAGGGGGGGTGTCTGATGGGTGTTGCTGGTGTCACAGGGCCTGTTTGAGACCACCATGGCCACACAGCAGCAAAGTGGCACTGATGACAGCAATGGCTGACCCGGTCACCACGTGCTCTTCCTCTGCTTTCTCTCAACAAATTTGGTTGGACTTTGAGCACCGTGTTGTAAACGAAAAATCTGGCTAAACACGGCGCTCAGGGTGCGCTTAGGGTGGTGTGATGCGCCGTTGGGAGTCAACACTCAGCTCCCAGCTGACGCTAATGTATGCTCAGCTCCATGCAACGCTCACTGCTTATCATGTAATTTTTGGTGCCACAGAAGCATAGCATCTGCACCAGTTCCTCAGACGCAGCAGCTCAGGCACAGGTCGTTGTCGATTTACGACCGCGATCGGTCTCGACCGAGCAGTCGTAACTCGATTTGACTGTAAGTCGGCCTATGCATAAATTACCTTACATATATTAAACTGTGTAAAGATAATCACTGATGTGATCATCTGGGGCTGCGTTCGTCAGGTTTTACGAAACACTGTATACTAAAGTACATTTAGTTTAATAATCCAGAATGATTGCAAAAACTGCATACTACAATATAGTTGGTTTAATTGCGGCTGGAGCACAACTCGGGGAAGTCTTTTTTTTCATAAACACGGTGAGCTGTGTCTGAACTGTTTGTTTCTTTTTCCTCCTCTTACATTTCACGATACGGACGAAACGCATTATGTGCCATCCGTTCAATCGCGGAACTGCTAGTGCAGCCGGGAGCTGGGCTAAACTGTCGTGTGCTCGTACGCCCAGCAGAGCAACACTCACCAGACATACCAGTGACAGTTGTGGTCGTAAAATCGATCCGTCGTAAGTCGCATAGGTCGTAAGTCAACGACGACCTGTAGTGTGCAGCCATATCTACTCCACTGGAGTGTTCAGAGGGTAGTGACTGGAAAATAACAGGTCGCGGCGGTATGAGGGACTCACCTGGGACTTTCTCCATAACTCCTTGAAAAGGAAATGCACACGTGAGATGAGATGTGTACAAACACAGGTGCGCTGTAGGTTACCACCGAGCTGCCTTTGTCCTTGCTTGTCTTTTGTCCTGCACTTGTCACAGGAAGAAAGTGGCTTGAGGATATATCAGTGTCAGGCACCTCATGGTTGCACCTTGGCATTGATTTGTGTGTGTGTGTGTGTGTGTGTGTGTGTGTGTGTGTGTGTGTGTGTGTGTGTGTGTGTAAGTCTGCAACCAAGTTACTGTGCTGTTGTGCTGTGCTTCCTGTATAACTGTCCATATAACAGATGTTAGGTGCTGTGCGGTGGTGTGTGGCGATGGGATGCACTTGTACATTTCATCACCAGAGGGCACTAGGGCTCCCTTTTGTATTTTATTGCAAGCTTTTATTGTGCAACATAGATATTGGAAAGAGGGCTGCTTTTTTGTAATAAAAAGTATTTATTTTAATGCACAGTACAGCAGTCTCCTACTCTTAGCCTTTATATGATTAAATGTACAGCAAACTCAAATAGCAGTCACTAAAGCCAGATAATGCAGAAAAGTGGACCAATAGGAAATCACAGAGACAAATGTATGGTTTGGGTACTGACACTCCTTCTGTAAAACCTTTGTTGGGTGGAGGCGGTATTTGGTACTTTTTTTGCTCTTTAAACAGTCTGCCACTCCTTAACTCCACTCCTCTCCTGGCTCAAACCCAAAACCTGACAGTATGAAGCTCTTTAAAAGTTACACGCTCCTTTCTGTCAGCAACAACATGGTACCCTTAAGTATACGGGCAGCCCATTCTGTCTGCTTGATCCGTGTCCTCGGGAAGAGTGTCAGAGTATTTTGGCAGCCGTACCAGCGGCACCTTATGGTTGCCCGTTAGTGCCAAGCATCTGTAGGCGGCACTGTAACACGGTTACTATCCTATCTTCCAATTATGTTTTTTATGCTGCAGTTTAGCGCCTCCCTTGGCCTATCACGGTACTGCTTTCCTTACGTGTTATGTACTGTTCCTGTTTACGTAGTTGAACAGCCAGCCAAACTGCATTCAGAATCAAAGCAGGATGAGTCAGGCAGCTATTCAAATAAAATCTTGAACTAGAGTGAAACAGACAGTGCCAACAGCCACAGCTGAAGCCACGGCCCTGGAGGTGTGAGGCAATAGTGCTATCGACTGAACCACTGTACTGCCCCTAGAAAAATATTAGTCATTTAATTGAAGAAGCATAAAATAAATATCATAACTTGGCCTATTTTTGTCTTAAGCACTGCTAAGCAACCCATCAAATTGAAGACATGATGAACAGTGATTGTAACCTATGTTGAAAATATTAACTTACACCATGAATTATGATCAACCTGCTGCAGTACATAAACTGGCCTGTTGAGGCGCTAAACTGCAGAACAAACAACAAACGATTAGAGGGCAAGACAGCTGCCTTGTCATAGTGCTGGTTCTCACTGTCATAGCGTACATACTGCATACATACATCTGCACATGGTATACATACTGCATACATATATAAGTACATTTATTCCTATATAACTGTCTGGCACTCCTCTGTACTTCTGATTTAATTACTTTTTTATCATTTCAGACAGAAGCAATAGGCAGAATATACTGACCTAACTATCCCGTTATTTACTTGAGGAATGTAGCTTAATCCAATTACCACTGCATATACAGATTGTTCTATAGGTATTGCTGCTTTCATTCAGCGTATACATAAAGGCTTACAGACCAGCAACATTTCACTTGAATTCATGGACCTGAATATCACTCTGTTGTCTATCAATTTTTTTGGACTAAGTAGTGAAGTGATGTTACTTGAGTTGTACTTTCTTTACTGCTAAAACTAAAACACAAATGCCCACACTGGTAAAACGAAGTGATCAAAATAGAGAAAACTGGGTTTGTAAGCTTCACATGCTTTTTTTATAGCTGGTGAATGGGGGTTTTAATTTGTTTTATTTCATTTTTAGCAGTATAGAATATATTTATCACAAACACTGATACACCCTTATGAAATACCACGAGAATGCTAACGCTGGCACGGTTGTGTAACCCTTCAGCGTGATTGTGCACGTGCAGCATGTGTTTAGTTAAGCGGTTCCTGCTCTATGCGGACGCGGGCGTCCTGCTCATGTGATCCCCCCCTGCTCTGCTCTGCGCAGCACCCCTCTCCCCGGTGCGTTTTCACTCGAAGGCGGTGCACTAAAAATAGGCAGCATTGCCTTCGTGCCATATGCCCGCTCACAGCGGACCTTTAGAGGGCACGGGGACTGATGAGGAACATCCTATTCCGGATAGGGTGGGCGCTGGAAGGGGGCATGTCGCTCCGTGTGTCACTGGACCTACCAACCTCCTACGTGAGGATGAGGAGGCAGACTCCTCCTCAGCTGTTCCCATTGATCACGGCTACCCTATACGGAGCGTTTTCAGGGTGGATCTGACAGGCGGGGGGGAGCAACCTGAGCTGGATTGATTAGCTGTTAATAATTAAGGAGGCATGCTTTTTAGTGGCGTGCCATGAGCTAAGGTTCAGGCTGTGCATTTAGCATTTTTTTCTGTGCAGGGCAGCGATTTTGCTGTTGTCACGTAGTAACTCTCAGGGCACTGTAAATAAAGATAGGGTGATAGTGGCTGTAGAAAGAGGAAATATGTAGCATGATATGTAATGTCTTGTCAGAGCGACTCGTAGCTTCTTCCTGGTCCCGGAGCGCCAGACGATCCGAATGGCACTCAGGATAACGGGTAGTGCCGTAATTGCTCGTTAAATCGATCTCTCTCTGTCCAACGTGCTGCCCAGCATATGTTGCTCAGTGTCACCATGGAGTCCAACAAGGAAGGAGAGAGCTGGATGGAGGACCAGTGGGAGAAATGGTAGGACACCCATCTAAGTGCTGGAAGTAGCGGGGTTGTAACATTTTCATTAGGGGAGCAATGTGTGGCCGTGACCTTGTGTGTGTGTGCGTGCGCGCGTGTGTGCGTGTGCAGGCGTGTCTCTGCATGTGTGAGTTTGTGTGTGGGGGATGGCTTTTGTGTATGATCTGCAGATCTTTATGGCATTGCTAGGCAGGGATGCCCTTGAAAAGTAATAGATATCTACTGAATAAAGATGCAACGAACGGCTGGAGCGGACAGGCTTCACCACCTTGACCTACGGGGGGATGGATATGCTTTAAGATGTAACAGGGAACGACTGCCAGAGATCTCAGAAAGACACTGCGCTGTGGCGTTGAAAGTTTGCTGTTGCGGTAAGCAGTGTGATGGTGTCACGAGTGCAAATAAAGCACTAACGAACGATTACCAGCTTTATATCCACTTTACTAAAAGTGAAGCTCGTGTATTTAAAGTACACATGGATACTTTTGAAACTGTAGCTATAATGGCCAAGAATGGTAATAATGTTCGGTGAGTGTATCAGTATTAACCACACAATGAGGGTTGTGGAGTCTTCAAGTGACCTGCTGCCCGCTGGTGTACTTCTGCCTATTTTTTCGGAGACAGCAGAGTGACAGGAATGCAGTAAAAGTACATTAGAATTGTTTGACTGAGTGCAAAATGCGTCCGGTTCCATGAAAAGTGATGTGATCTACAATCTAGCTGTGCGGTTCTTTTAGTTGAGACCTCTGCTTGTTTATGGTGTAGAAACCATTTGTGTATCCTGCCACTGCTACTGCAGAATTGGCTTTAATGTAAAGTTGACACAAGTTGACATTATTACTGCATCACGTTTGGTTTTTTTTTTTTACTCCATTTATAAAAAATGACATTCTGCTTTCACTGTTGAGGAGATGAATTGGTTCAAGTGCGCTGATTGCTGTTTTTGTGCGAGGGAACGTTTGCATCTTTTGGAGCTTGCTTGGAGGTTTCTCAGTGGCATTTTGATTCCCGGCTGCTGAGTCAGATGGAGCTAATCAGAGGTTATCTGATTGCTTGTGACGGTGTCGAGTCGCCGCAGGTTCTCGAACACTTTTCTTCTGATGTTCTTTCTCGGGCACTACACAGCACGGGTGGAGCAGATCATTGTCACCTGAAAGCAGCTCCTGCACCGACCCCTGAGCTCGCTCCACCATAAAGACGCAGAACCTCCGAGCCAACGTCACGGCCATTGTTTGTATGTGGGAGTTCTTTTTGTGCCTCTTTGTTTAGCCCCGCCCTTTACAGTATAAACACTCACCACCCCTCCCTGCTCCAGATGATGATATCTCATCAGCAGAGTTGTTCTTTACTCCTCAGAGCACTCCTCGCCTGCCCGGGACATGCTTTGATCATCGCCCCCATGGCATCGATCGCCTCTAATGACCTCACAGAAACGGCACGCGCTGCTTTCCTGGACCCTCAGGAGAGATGGTTCCATTGAAAGGATCAAATGTGCACAGCACTGTTGTGAGATGAAAGGGGGGTCATCAAAGACAGTAGCTTGGATTTTTAGCCAGAATTATTAATAATAATGTATAATTTAGAGGTGCCACAGTGGCCCACTGGAGAGCATTGTTACCTCGTACTTGTAGAGTTGTGGGTTGAAATGAGGCCCTTGGAACCTTGTGCCCTGTAATAGGGAGTCCTGCCAGGGTGCAGCATGCTGCCTGGGACAGGCTGGTGGCCTGTCCTTCACCCTGTCCAGGGTAAGTGCTTTATAATAAATTAATGCATCTGAGACCTTAAATTGCTCTACTTATGTGAAAATGCATGAGTACAAGCGCCCCATCCATTTTGTACCCTGCCTTACGTAACCCCCTCACTCCAAGTGGAGGAAGTGGTCTGGCAATGAGAGGGAAATTTATATGAAAATATAGTAATTTATTAACCTACTTGTTATAAAAAATATGAGTGCATGCGCTGGTCATTAAAACAGACGTTAGGAGAGGTGTAGGGTTTTAAGAGCTCAGTTTCTACTTTGGTGTTCTTATTTACATGTTCTTAACGTTTAGGATTGTACAGCACTTTGGTCAACTGTGTTATTTTAATTGCGCTTTATAAATAAATTTGACTTTGACTTAACATGGGTCTGGCAAAATGGGAATAAATGAACCATTTTCTGTTTTGAGTGATAACAGTGATGTGTCTCTTTGAGGTTTTAATGTGCAGTTTTTCCATATATTTGAGCAGACTGTTTTGGTTGGAACTGCAACACCGAAACTTTGAATTAGTTTCTAATACACCAGGAGCTACCAGGCAACTGCACTGGTACACATTGATATGGGGGAAGCGTAATGTTTAAACCTGTTTTATCTTCGTTTGAATATCCCTTACGTTTTTTTGTGTGGTAATGCGCTGGGTTCTGTATCTGTTTTGTTGTCAAAATAATTAAAACAGGATTTTTTTTTCCACAAATTCATTAGCACCTTTCACACAATTGCTGCAGAGATCTGACTCATTTCAGTGTTCTTGGACATTAATGCTGTGAGATCAGGTGGGGGCTGTAGTGTACCTCTCCAGATTCAGGGGCTCCCTGGCTGGCTTGTCGGGCTCATCATGTTAATTACTAGACCCTTCAGTGTAAGCCTTAGGAATCGTTCGTTAGTGTGTTTCCTTACAAGTTGAGCACGGTGAGCACTGTGGCGCGTAGCGAGACCAATAGAGGACAGCCCAGGCCCGTGTGTCCTGTTGTGCATGCGGGATGTCCGCTCTGAGGCCATCACTCCTTTGGGGGGGGTGAAGGGTCATTCTAAATCAGAGAGCTCAGCTCCTCCTCTTTCCTCTGAGGTCATTATTCATGTTGGGAGTCATTCTAACCCAGGGAGTGTAGCTTTTACTGCCTCCTCTGAAGTACTCGTGTGTGTGTGTTTGTGTGTATATGTGTGTGTGTGTGTGTGTGGGGGGGGGGGTGCTTCTACCTCATATCCCCTCTCAGCCTGTCAGAGGTGGTTAGGCTGCACTATGTCTGACTTGTCCTTTGAGGCCCCGGTGCCTCTCCCTGGTGCAGCCTGTTTCAATAACCCATGAAGACGTGCCCCCCCCCAGGACAAGGGGCTTTTCCAAACTGCAAGTCTGTTTGTGAGGCAGAAACTCCTGAGAACAGCACCAAACCAGTATACTAATTTCTTTCATATTTCCCAGTCATTTCTATGACTTACTGTATGTGCTTGAATGTCTGTGTTTCTTTGAATTCTGTTTAATGTTTAATAAGAATGTGGCCCATGTGTATTCTGGGTAATCGTCTGTCGTCTGATGTCTTCAGTTCATATATACTATACAGTATAGCTTTTTAATAATCACACACGCTGGCTAAATGTTGTAGTGCTATTTTGTACAGTGCTAGTCTCACTGTATAAATAACCCATCACCAAGTTTATTAAATTAGCACATTTTGCGCTTGGCAGTTATTTGTGTTGGCTGTAAGCGTAATGTAATATTTATGTGGGATGTTCTTTGAAAATGACTCTGCATTTTTAGCATGCTAGCTAAGGGCACGTATGGGAAATTACCTGTGCTTCTGAAACTGGTGGACAGGGAATCACTGCAGAAAGGGGCCTTTCTCTGCAGAAAGGATCACTGCAGAAAGGATCAATGGCGAAGAGAGTTAGCATTGCATTTCCTGAAGAAAAATGTAGGTCACCATGGTTTCTTATAGTGTACATATGTAGACTAAAGACACTTTTCCTTTGTGGGTGATTTACAGCTTTTTATCAGCAGTAAAGTTGTTCATCAGGCTCAGGATCTACAGGAGGTAACATTTTTGCTACACATTACAAACTGGGTTATTAGTTCACAGCACGTAATGTTGTTGCCTCACACAGCAGGTGTCTCTCTTGCCCTTGACATTGTGTGTTTGTGTGTGTGTGTGTGTGTGTGTGTGTGTGTGTGTGTAACCTATCCATCCTCATGTGTTTTAAATGATGGTATTGAGTACTATAGTAGCAGGAGGTCCTGTACCGTATGGGACACACCAGTGTACACAGTGTAGTGTGCATTGCTGTGTTACTGCCTCTTCTGACTGAACATCCTCTCATTACTGGTTTACATAAAAACACATCAAAGACAGGAATCTGAGGAGCATGCTGCTGGATTTGGATTTCATATATTCTAATACCCATGCGATGGTAATTAGCATCATGGTTAACCGTGCGTAAATAAAATGGGTAACAAACTGATTCGCTAACAAGCCAAAAATCGCCTTGCTGTTGTCACATGTTGCCAGTTGACAATTGAACTTGCACAGCATGTAACAAAATTGAAAGTCAGCATCCTGGTTTTATGGAAGAGATGTGTATACATATTAATGTGTATAAAATACATTAGTGGCATTTATCTCGTTCTTTAATTAAAATCAAACAATAATACAATAATAAAATAAAGTAGAAATTAAACTGCATACTAAACTGCTATATATTCATTGTATAAATATTAAGTGTGCAAACTTGTTCACATTGATAAGCAAAGTTCTTGCTTACATGAAGATGTGGATGTTAATTGATGGTGGATGTTAATTGATGGGGGGTGTTAATTGGTGGTGGATGTTAATTGATGGTGGATGTTAATTGATGGGGGGTGTTAATTGATGGTGGATGTTAATTGATGGTGATTATCCATAGTACTGTACTGGCCCCCATGCTCTCTGTGCTGACCCAGGTCCCCTGGCCTCCCTGTTCCCTCCCTCCAGGCTAACCCATGACATCAGTCTGGATGAGTTTGAGGATGAGGATTTGTCTGAGATCACTGATGAATGTGGCATCAGTCTGAACTGCAACAGCGTGGACCTAAAGGTAAGGAGGTGCTGTGTCAGATCCTCACACTTCCACACCAGCCAGCCAGCTCGGAGCAGCCTTTACAATAGAAGTGCAGAGGATTTACATTGTGGAATTGAGTCCCAATATCAAACTGACCCCTGCGTCAACTTAACTGACTTTTTGTTGAATCCTCAAAAATCCCACAGTCCTCTACTATTTGATGTGATCCTGTTCACAGGCCACAGAAATGACATACTGTATTATCACAAATGTTACCTGTAAAGCAATAACATACCATGTTCTCAGACTACATATAAACCAATGATATCAGTATTCTCTCTAGAAACAAATAAACTATTATCACAGACATGACCTATAAGTGGTCTGCTGGCTCAATGGCCAAGTCACCAAGTTCAAATTCTGGCCCAGTGACCAGGTGTAGCACTAGCTCCCTGAATGCAAAAAATGGCTGCCTGCTGCTACCAGGGGATGGGTTAAATGCACAGAATGAATTCCCTCTTTTGAGAATAATAAGAAATTAATGCAATTAAAAACATACTACATGCTCATAGACTTTATACACATATACACATAATTTATAAATAAATGGATTCTCACAAAATATAACATGTTTATTCCTGAAGACAATTTTCCATGACTGAGACTAAAGGCTGTGGCTTGTTGGAATGTTTTTTGGGGATTTTACAGTATCTGAGTGTAGCGGTTCACATCAGTGTAATTAATAATTCAACTGTGGATATTCCTCAAAAGCATTCTTTACTATTTACTCCCTAAAACATAATCCTTATATGAATTATTGATGCAGTAATAAATTACAGACATCATAAAGAGAGTGCAACTAAAAAGAAAGATACAGTATGTTGGCCTGTTTGGTTTGGAAATTTTTTTTTTTTATTTGTTCCCTTTTGTTGTAAGTAAATCAGCCTTGATTTTACTTTGGGCAAGACTTGATCAATGGGTACATTTACAGCATAAGACTCACAAAGGTACTCAGATCATTTGTTTATGTTCCAAACTGCTTATCCTGTTAAGGGTCGCAGGAAGCCTGGAGCCCAACCCAGGAGACACAGGGCGCAGGGCAGGGCGCCAACCCACCACAGGGCACATACACACACTATTTGGAAACACTAATCATCCTAACCTGCATGTCTTTTGGACTGAGTGAGGAAACTGGAGAACACCCACCAAGCACAGGGAGAACATGCACACTCCACACACACACACACACACACACACCTAAGGTGGGGATGGAACCCCCGGCCTGGAGGTGCGAGGCGACGGTGCTAACCACCACGCCACCGTGCCAGCTATACTCAGGTCAGCAAATTCATTTTGTTTTTGTCATTGGATTAAAGAGTTTTATAAATGTTTTGTTGTACTGACCCCACTACTAATGATGCTGCAAAATTATTTCTGAGAATTATGGAGTTTAACAATAACCATGTTTTTAAAAAACAATTAAGGAAATTAAATTTGAGTTACCCTATATATGAACTATGTTTAGGAACAAGACCATCTTTCTGGAATATCTGTCTATGGCACCAAGAAAGACATGCAGAAAAAAATTCGGCACATTTACATACTGTACATGCTAAGATAATACTCAAACACCAGGAAATGAAGTATTTAAGAATTTTACTAACTGCTCACCTCCAGGGTCATGGGTTTGAGTCTGGTGCTATATGTAAAACGTTTGTAAAAAAAGTTAGAATGTTCTGCCTGTGCTTGTGTGGCTTTCTTCCAGGTTCTCCAATTCCCTCTGGCGTGCGTTCCATAACTCTATAGTCATGCTGACTAGTTGAATTGGCAACTCCAAATTGCTATTAGTGTGAGCGTGCCCTGCAAAGGGTTGGCATCCTGTTCAAGGTGTTCCCTGCCTTATGCCCAAGGCTACCTGGGACAGGCTCCAGGCCACCCACAACCCTGAATGCGATAAGCAGTTTGGATGGATGGATGGAGTAGAGTAGAGTACAATAGACAGTATGATGAACTGACGCTCAGTCAAGTGGTGATCAAGTACTTATACTTATCGATGATTGAGTTGTGCACACTTTTCCAACTACGGTCATAGTGTGATGCTGAATCTGTGGCAAAGGCTATGGCACAAATAAATCTCATACAGAAATCAACAGGACAAGCATATTTGTCTCTGAATGCACTGGATGGACATTATATTGAGTAACAGCTAATTTCACCTACAGTTATAATTCAGCAGGGCTAATTAATTAGGTGTTTGAAATGTGTATTAGTGCATATTAATCTGGAATAATCCAACAAACATGTAACACATTGACATGTGCACATTGTGAAATGATTCACTGTGTACATCTGTTAAAGAGAGGTTAGACATATCTAATATTTTTGTATGTTTTGTTTTTCTTTGAAAAATCACGATTGTGAAATTAAACGTGGCAAAGCCTTCATGTCAGACATTCTGTTGATACTTTCTTAGCACTGAGCCCACACTGTCAAGCACATCTTTAGATTTAGATTTTATATCCTCCAGATCATTGTAGATGGTGCTTGATGCTGTTGGAATTTAATCCATCTGATTTTAGAAGCCTGCACCCAGCCAAGCTCTCGAAATCAATCAACTCCGCTCAGATAATTTTTTCCCTTTTCTTTATCACTGAGCTAAATGACTTTCTGATTAACAGACACACAGCTGGTGGAGAGTTAAATTCTCATGGACTATGGCTGCACGTGTCCCTATAGGCAGCTGAGCTGTCAAGGATAAAAACATCAAACTTGTGTGGTTGTTCCGCCATGCCCTGCACTTTCACGTAGGATGCAGTTTCCATGGAAATGTGGTGCGTGTGCTTGTGTTCGTTTCACTTCTGCTGGTGTGGTTGCAGCAGATAAGGACCTCATTGTGCACGATGGGGGCTTTGCAAATCATCTCAAATGATTTCAAACGCAGAAAAGAGATTTCTATGTGTCCTAAACCTGAATTGGTTAAGACAGTTGTGCCCATGGTAACTGGCAGATAAACTATCCAAATTCCCAGATGACTGTATTTAACAGTATCTGACTTCACAGTGCTGGTGACATTTGGTCTGTCGTACTCCTATATTTAGTCTCTCCTGTTGATTTCTTATTCCGTACTCCTGCCAGCACCCATTTCTGTAATGCTTGTCAAATGAGCTTGAGGTACACCTGGACCTCATCAAAGCCCACCTCCATTTCACCGAGACCCCCATGTCCCCTCCCCCAGTTCATCAACACAAACCCCCCCATCCAGCTCAGTCCGACGCCATCTCAAGCTTGTGCTTGAAATGTACTGCCGTGAAGTGGTCCATAATTCAAGAGGTCAGGCTGTGCCATGTCCCGGGGGCGCTGAGCTCAAGGATGAGGTAATCCGTTATTCCAAGAAAGCTTCTGAGCATGTGCAAAGCACGGATTCCCATCTACGCTTGTACAGGTGAAGGGCATGGATGCCTGTGAGTAGAGAGGTGGTGTTTCTGCTATTATCCTGATATGATATCCCAATCTTATTCGTGCTCGTGATGTGTGAAAGTTAATGGCAACCGTAAGAAAAGATGAAAAAGGTAGGAGCTAATGGCATATTGTGGGTCACATGTACTTGCATTTGTCTGTAGTCTCCGTCCTGAAAGTGAAGTGTTACAGCAAGGTTAGTTATCTTATTAAGGAGACTCTGACTTTAAGGAATTATCAAACTGTTTCCATCATTCATGATATGTTTGAACCTCTGTTGGAGGAGAGTTCTGGATTTATTTAGTTTTATGTGAATTAGAAGTCTCTGCAGGAATGTACGTTTACTTCTGTCTTGACTGAATGTAGTCTTTTTGAGTAAGAATATAAAGTTTCAGAAAGACTGCTTAATGTAGGTCACGATGCAAACAGAATTGTCGTTGCTTTGGGATAATGTTTTTTTGTTTCTGATTTAGCCATGGTTATGAAACTGCATTTGAGGTTAGCTGTGTAGTTTTGCATTACCATAATGCTTTTCAAATGGTGACTATAATATTTGCCTCTGAGGTGCTAATTATTTTTTTTATTACCCTGACCACTCAATATATTGTATATTGTGTATTTTGAACAATATATGGCACCGCAGTGACATTAAACAGAATGCAAACACAGCCAGAGGAAGGTCTGAAATCCTTTGGAAATGTCTTCCCAATCCATCGCTGTTTCGTCGCCTAGCAACAAAGGAAAGGTTCTTAAAGGGGACTCCAACTGTATATATAACAAAATTTAGGTAAAGGTTGTAATACCTAAGGACATGTCTGATTATCGTGTCTCCTGTGGAGGAAGTAGGGAATGTCACATGGTTATTAGATGTAACTTTAGACTTGAGCTATTTTACACTTGAGGCGGTTTCTGATGTGATTATCATTTTATTGTGCTTTTCTTGCATTTTAACTTTAATTGTTCCCTATAATGCTAAAAAGTGCGAAAGTGCTACTGTGCATTTATTGGTAAGAGATACTTTGTAAATTGAAGGTTCACATCCTCAGATGGATTCATCCCAACCTTTGTGGAGTGTTTAAACGTTTATGCTTCAGACACGACTGAGTCTGAGCCAGGCAAAAATACCGAGGCGGACAGATAAATGAAGATTTTTGTTTCGCTCTCAATTTATGGTTAATTTTTATTCACGCTTAAATTGTGTTTTCATATCTGAGTGGGATTAAGTATTTAACACATTGACTAAAATGTATTTAATAAACTTAATGTGTGCTAATCGCGTAAGTGTGGGCGAGTTTCGCTTTTCATCTCGCTCATGAAAAGATCTCCATTTTCTCTTTGTTGTCGTTCAAGATATAACAAGAATCTGCAGTTAGTGACTGGAATCAGTGTCTGAGCTTCAGATTAGTGTTATGTATTAAATTTATGTTTGATTCCATGTTTGAAAGAGAACCACCACAAGGTCTGACTGAGTAGCACGTGTTGAAAATGTTTGTGTCATTTTTTGTAAATGAATGATTTTTTTTTTTACAGAATTGTGGAGAGAGAGAGAGAGAGCAGAAGGAAGTCTATCGCTACTAGATGAGACCTTTTGACAGTGCCATGGTTCCACTTCAGTATAAATAACAGTCCAGCCATATATCAATCTCATTTATCTTTATCAATCAGATGTCTCTCTCTCTCTCACACACACACACGGAGCAAAACGTAACCGATAGTTGTCATGTTTCATTACATTCAGGTTTCAGATCATCCCACTGCAAAAGTGGGGAAAAGCACTATACATTAACCAACTTTTCACAGGCTGGTGAATATTGGTTTTGCAGTCTGTGCAGAGCTGTCTTGCCATTCTGTCATTACAACTACGATTATAGCTGTAGGCGAACTGCACAGTAGTGGATCACGTGTGTTTGATGTAAGCCTGGCGTTGTGCAATTCACCTAAATCACCAGATTTGCTAATGGTGTACTGCGCTTTGTCAAATTACTAATGTAAAGCATATGTTGTTTAGGTTTTTTGAATTTACAGAGTAGGCAGATTCAAGGAGGAATTTTATGTACTTTTAAATCCCTTATTTTTTAGTTGTAAATAACCTTTGAACTCAGATGATAGGCTACAGTTGCTCATGGCATTGTTTTCCTTATGTAATGGAGTACAGCTTTATTTTCTGTCCCAAGTCAGGTTAAAAAAAGAAAACAGTTGATGAGGATCTAAACAATGAGTCACTCACACCTCTCGGCTAGAGAACAGAAATCCTCTTCAGGACGAGACACGTGAGCTTACAGCTGTGAAGACAGGCATTTTAGTGTTTAAATCGCTTTATGTTTGGACGAAGAAAACGGGGAGGCGTCAGCAACCAAGCGATGTATAAATAAGAGCGTAACGGCATGGCTGTTTTCTCTGGTCGAGCGTGGCCACGTTCAGAGCTAAGCTACCGGTGCTGAGAGGGTTACAAGCTACTGTCAAGCAAGACTATAATTGGCTGGGCTCTCATCCCCCCCACCCCCACCCGCTGCCTCTCTGTTCTCATTGCTGCAGCCAGCCCTCACTTGACTGAAACACTGACACCCAATCTTCCCAGGGTCACGTGACGCGGGAGACCAATAGCGGCGCAGGGAAGGTTGACGGGAGCGCGGCCAGCAAGCTGCAGGCGGAGATGCTTCACTTAGACCTGATCGATGCTGTGGGTGAGATTCAGGACGAGGAAGCTGCGCTACCCACCACGGAACCCCCATCGAAGAAGGAAACCGCCCCCGTTACCATGGATACCTATCGGCCCAAGAGACCCACGACCCTTAACCTTTTCCCACAGGTGCCTCGGACACAGGTAGCGTTAGCCGTCCTTCTTGCGTGAGATTGGATTAATGCTCTGTATTAGCAGTGAAGGGTGGACAGCTGGACGAAGCTGTGATGGTGTAAGAACGTGTCATCCCAGCAGCCTCAGGAAGACATCTTGCTGGGAAGAACGAAGCGCCTTAAAATCATCACAAAATCGGTATTTGATACATCACATTCATATATAATGGTGGACAAGCAGCTAAGTTGTGGGTAATTTTGTGCTTTTATGGACAGAGACGAGTATGTCTGTTAGCAGTACAATGGGTGTTTGGTCATGTTCCTCGGTGTTGTGTATTGCGTTAGCATGGCGTGTGTTTTCACTGCCAGCCTGGGACCTCTCCTGCTTGACAATGGTGTGGCTTCAGCGTGAATCTCAATGAGCTCCCTGAATGGCGGCGGAATGAATGCGGCCACTGATTGTCGGTGTCGTCAGACACTCTTTTAGGCTGCAGCCGTGAAGGGACCAGGGGGGAGACGTTTGGGTTTGTGGGCGAGATTGCAGTGTGGACCGAAGGGTGGGTCGGGCTTTAGGCCAGCCGGGCAGCAGACGGTGGTACTGAGGAGAGGGAACCTGGCAACAACCTCACACCTGACACCGCATCTCCTCAGAGGGGGTCATGTGCTCTGCTATTTTTGGTCTCGAGGTCGGTGTGAGGCGCTTCGTTTTTTTTTTCGTGAGCTTTGATGTGATGAGCTCGACCGTGGCAGGGCTGTCATGCCTTAGAGTAAAATAGCTGCCCAGTTATACAGCTCAAAGAGACCTGCTCAGGTGTGCTGCACAGGTAAAAACTTAAAGTATGTGTTTTACTTGATGAATGGTACTTTGCTATGGCCTTTACTAGGTTATAACATGAGACTGCACAGCATTCACCAAAGGTGTGTCGGCCAAAACACCCAGAACTGGTCTAATTATTGTTCAGAAAACAAGCCGGCCGTAAACAGCTGTGGAGCATTGTGGGTCGTCTCGTTCTTCACATGGAGGAAACAATCATGAACTTACATTACATTAATAACTGTAGGCTTCAATGGAAAACTAGAAATGTTGGATTTGTGTCACGACAGCGTGGCCACTGCCACCGATCCTCATAGCCACTCAGCGATTAAAGAAGGACACGAGATCAGTTACTCAATCAACGCATCAAGTGAAGAAGCAGGTTACTGAAACGTTCGTACTGTCGACATGGAGGGTGCTTGCTTAGCTCCTGGGTGTTTTCAAATGTTTATGTTGGTCTCCCTGTTATGGCAAACGTTCTTGGTCTTGCCCGTTATGCGATTCACCCGACCTCATTAGTGTTGTGAACGCAGTCCACCGCAGATCTCTCCCTCATGCCCCGTTGGTCACAGGCCTGTCCTGACCACTGTGTCTGAGCCATGATGACACCCAACTAAAGAGACACGTGACAACAAGGCAGCCAATGAGCACGCAGGATACAGCCTCAGCAGTGCCATGCTCTCTTCATTGGGGATCTTAAAGCAGGGCGCTCCTGAGGTCAGATCCAGGCCGCCGGCATCCCAGCCTCATGACATAATCTAATAAATGATGTGGGGTTAGCCAGTGATGTTCAGGTCAGTGCACCCGCTGTTGTCGGGGGGGGACAGCACGTTCTGTGGGATCTGCAGTTTAATCTCTGCTGTTCACGCTGTCAGGTGTCCTCGTGTTTCTGCTCTTTGGTGTCTGCCTCTGTTTCACACAGTTCATCTCCAGGACTGCCGTCCTTGCAAAACGTGGTGTCCATGTAGCCATCTGTCAGGTGTACATCCTAACTCTACAGAGTGTGGACAGATTTATATGAGACTTTATGGGTGTCTGAGATGGGCTGTAAATGCCAGTTTAACATTTCATTTATGAATTAATGTTCCGCAGTACTTGCTGTTAAAGGTGTCCAGGAACTAGTTTGCTCTACTTTCCATGTAGACAGTGTAGGGAAAGATCCATATGATTATATAATTTGTATTATCTGTGAAGCCCAAAGATGGGGGGGATCTTTGAGATCGTTGCTTTCAGAAGAGTCCACTATCTACCACATAGTTGCTGTCCATGTCAAAGGGGGCCTCGGGGCCTTCTGTGTTTATACGCCCTTTGTGCAGAGTGTCTCTGGTGGAGCTGCCCAGCACTCTGTCCACCCTGACACTGGGTCGTGCCCAGTACAAGACACTGACAGACAGTCTGAAAGACTGTACCGGACAAAATTGTTTAGTCTATATACTGTGTCAGACATAAATTTACATGCCATATGTTTTATTAACCCACATGAAAAACAAAGGTGTTTATATTTTTTGGAATAATTTAAAACATGTTGGTTTTTAATTTCACTGTAGAAGCACCTTACGTTTTTTTTTGACATTTTGAATAAATGGTTTTTCCTGTTCTTCAAAATGGCTGCCATTTTGCTTAGAATTACAGCGTGCTGTGCTGTCATTGTCACACCGTTAATTCCTGACTAATTTCACAGGTATGCCTTTTGAAAGGCATAGACTGCCGCACGAAAAAATCTTCCAAAAAACGCAGTTGAAATCGCCTTGGCTTTTACGTGGATGAGTCCTTCAACTTGTTGGTTTGTGTAGTCAGAGAGTCAGTCATAGCAAGATGATCGGTTTGAGCATAACCGTCAGGTCACCTGGTCGGCTTGCGGTGTTGAAAAGCGGCTGCTTTCCTGTGACTCACACAACAGCACAATGCGTGCATGTGTGTGTGCGTGCATGACTTCCCAATAGCTCGTTTTTGTTGGCCTCTGTCAGCTCCCCACCTCTCTCTCCCTCTCATCACTTCGCCCACAGAATTGCCGGAGAAGTTACTATAGTAACGGAACATCATCCCTGCCTGCTACATCACGGAAGTGAGTCAGCGGTTAGAGTGGAGCCAAGATTATATTTGGCCAGGAGACGCATACCCCTGCTGCTCACGCACTGCTGTCAGCATGTACCAGCAAGGCTTCTCTTCCTGGAAGCCAATTTGATGTATTGATCTGTGCAGTAACTCCTGACACATATACTAAGGTGCTAGTAATGAAATCATACCGTTTGGTTGCCATGAAATTCTGGAGAAATACCTGTGTTGTTTTTCTGTGATATGGGGCAGTATTGTTTTTTGCAAGTTTAAAATTAACTTGATCCAAAACATTTTCTGTTTAAAGAAAATCATGCAATGAAAACCGTCCTTTGAAAAACAACGTGCCAGTTATTGTCAAGGTTATTGAATATCTTAAATAGAAATAAACAATGGGTGCTGTCTGGTGTTTTAAAATGAGCTTCCTCTGACAGGTGACAAGTTCTCATGCTGACATATTAAAGGTCTAATCAGCTTTTTTGTTTTCAGCACAGAAATAAATTAACATCAACATATTAATCACCAAGTGTTTATTTACTAAATACTTCGTGTTGATTTGATGTCAGCATGTTACCTAACAACATTCATTTACATATTGATGATAATTGGGAGATAATATCCTCAGTGACACTAAATGCCCTATTGTGATGTGGGCAACAAGATTTTACCTGAGGTGCATTCTGGGAAACGCACAGAGTACAACTTGTGTTTCTTGGACTGTGATATGGCTTGAACTAGAACCAAACTGTCATCAGCCAGGTTAACAGTTAAAGTTTTCTCTCTCTGTATTTATGTGAGTACGTGTGTGTGTGTGTGTGTGTGTGTGTGTGTGTGTGTGTGTGTGTGTGGGGCGGGGGGGGGGATTGGGTG
>JABJVR010012519.1:25402-38451 GCA_025773905.1 Chitala chitala | reverse complement strand
AAAACCCCGGGGCCGACGGTGTTTACCGGTGTGCCCATGGTTGTTTAATTTACACTTTTTTTTGTTGGTTCCCCCCCCCCCCCTTTTTTTTTTTTTTTTTTTTAATTTTATTTTAATGAACACTGTCCACTTTTGAGGTTCTGATACTATGGGACTAAGCTCAGAAGGAGGTTTCTGGACTCAAAATAACAGCCCACCAGTGTTCCCCCCTAGTCCCCAAAGCTCAGACCTTGTGGAATGGGAGGTGGAGGTGCCTAAGGTCAGAAACTTTTTATTTATTTTTTTGGTGGTTGGGCTGTCCTCTATCAAAATGTTCCATGAAATCCTGTATGATGCCCACTTGTAATCTTTGGTGTTTTGTAGGATTTAATCCCATATAAGTATCCAATTGTATTGAGGTCAATGTCAGAAATGGTGTGGTTTTTTTTTGTGTGTGTGTGTGTGTGTGTGTGTGTGTGTGACTGAAATAGCACCTTGTTGGCCTTCTGATTGGGAAGAAGGGTCGCTCTGTCAGCTTTATGAAGCGAAACTCTGGTGCAAAGATCTATATTTTCAGTACTCCTCTCAGTCAGGATGTTCACATCTGCCACATCGAAGGCAAGTTTGTTCTTCTGCAGCACCGCTCTGGTCATGTTTGGTGGTGGCATGGAGGATTTACTGTTCAGTATGGCTCTTTCTGCCCAGGTTCCATGTCACAAGTGGCCAGAGCCCTGCAGCTGATTGGTGAGAAGTTCTCCAACCTGGACTTGACCAATCACATTGTTTCTCCTGATCCTGCCCTCAACAGGCCAGCGGCTCTCATAACCTGGGTGAGGTTGTGGCCTGCAGGGGCCAATGGGTGACTAGCTAAATGGCAGCAGATGCTGACTGTTCTAAACTTGCTGTCCTATAGCTGACTCTGCCTGAGGATGTGGCAGTGGAGGTGGTTGTGGTGAATGTGGTGTCAGTAGGCCGTCTCTTCGTCCATCAGCACAAGCATCTCTCGCATCGCGCCCTGCGCAGCCTTGAAGAGAGAATGTACCTGTGCTATGCCCAGCGGGGCGTGCCTCACCTACTAGCCCCTGTCCAGTGTGAGGGTTTTTTTTTCATGTTTGAGTCCATGTACATGCTGATGCTATGAGTGATTTGGTCTTTGAGGAGTACTGCTCACTGCCCTCTGTAGGCTGATGTATGGCTGCCTTTCTCAGCAGGAACAGTGTGCGCAGCCCCTGGGGGTGAAGGGGCCTGGTGGAGAGCACAGGTATCTGCCACATGTGAGGACCCTGCCTATGTTGAGGTCCGGTATGTGGATTACGGTGGCTACAAAAAGGTGAAGGTTGAAAGCCTTCGTCAGATAAGGTGGGCTGTAGTTTCTCTGCTTTAGATGAAATTGTCATCTCTGCTGTGGTGACCTTGCTTGTTACAAACATTAACATCAAGGGGTGGGATGGGGTGTGTTGTTTAGGTCAGACTTTGTGTCGCTGCCTTTCCAAGGGATTGAAGTTGTGCTGGATAACCTTGCACCACTGCCAGGTATGCATTTGTTCTGTAGTAGGGGTGGGCAAAAAAAATAAAAAAATAAAAAAAAATTTTAGGATGATAGGAAAGATGAGATCAGTAAGCAGGAGTACAAGGAGACGCGGAACAAGGCAGAGACAGAGTTGACGAAGGCTAAGGAAAAGGCATAATGAGTTGTATAAGAAGCTGAACACTAAGGAAGGAGAAAAGGACTTGTACCGACTGGCCAGACAAAGGGATTGAGCTGGAAAGGATGTGCTAGGATGATGAAGGATGCAGAAGGGAAGTTGTTGAGAAGGTGGAAAAAGTCATTTAAGGAGCTGATGAATGAAGAAAATGGTAGCATGTAGGTTAGATGAGGTGGCTTAGTGAGGGTGAAGAGCTATGAAGAGGATGGGGGGGGGAATGGAAAGGCAGTTGGCCTAGATGACATACCAGTGGAGGTGTGGAAAAAATTTAGGAGAGGTGGCAGTGGGGTGGTTAACTAGATTGTTTAACAACATTTTGAAAAGTGAGAGGATGCCTGAGTGGAGAAAGTGTACTGGTTCTGATATTCAAGAATAAGGTGAGATGTACAGAGCTGTAGCAACCACAGAGGCATAAAGTTGATCAGCCACACCATGAAGCTATGGGAAAGAGTAGTGGAAGCTAGGCTGAGATGTGAGGTGACAATCAAGGAGCAGCAATATGGGTTTATGCCAAGAAAAAGCACCACAGATGCGATGTTTGCTTTGAGAATGTTGATGGAGATGTACAGAGAAGGTCAGAAGGAGTTGCAGTGTTTGTGGATTTAGAAAAAAGTATATGACAGTGCCAAGAGGAGCTGTGTATGAGGAACTCGGGAGTAGCGGAGAAGTATGTGAGGGTGGTACAGGACATGTATAAGGACAGCAGTGAGGTGTGCAGTAGAAATGACGAACTTGTTCAAGGTGGAGGTGGGATTGCATCAAGGATTGGCTCTCAGCCCCTTATTTGCAATGGTGATGGACAGGTTGATAGATGAGGTCAAACAGGAGTGTTTGTGGATGACATTGTGATCTGTAGAGAACAGGCAGAAATGAACCTGGAGAGGTGGAGGTATGCATTGGAGAGAAGGGAAATGTTAGTCAGTAGGAGCAAGACAGAGTACATGTGTGTAAATGAGAGAGAGGGTGGTGGAATGGTGCAGTTGCAAGGAACAGATGGTGAAAGTGAACAACTTTAAATATTTAGGCCCAACCCTTTAAAGTAATGGGGAATATAGTATAGAAGTGAAGAAGAGTACAGGCAGGATGGAGTGGGTGGAGAAGAGTGTCAGGAGTGATCTGCAATAGAAGGGTAGCTGCAAGAATAAAAGCAAAGGTTTACAGGATAGTAGTGAGACCAGTGTTGCATGGTAGTCTTGCATGGGCTGGAGACGGTGGCACTGACAAAGGTTGGAGGCAGCAGAGTTGAAGATGCTGAGGTTTTCACTGGGAGTGATGAGATTGGACAGGATTAAAAATGAGCATATTAGGGGGACAGCACAGGTAGGACAGTTTGGAGACAGTGAGGTGAGACTTAGATGGTTTAGACACGTGCAGAGGAGGGATACAGAGTGTATATAGGGAAAAGAATGCTGAGGATGGAGCTGACAGACAGGAGGAGAAGAGGAAGGCCAAAGGGGAGGTTCATGGATGTAGTGAGGGAGGACATGAGAGAGGTTGGGGTAACAGAGGAAGTTGCAGAGAACAGGTTGGTATGGAGAAGGATGATCTGCTGTGGCAACCCCTAGAGGGAGCAGCTGAAAGTAGGGGTGGGCAATATGGCATGAACATTTCAGGGGTTTAAATTATTAAACCAATGTACAGTGGTTCAAATGGTTGCTAAATGTAAGAATTGTATACAGTCTGGGATTTCAGTTTTAAACAGCTTACAAGTTCTGTGAAGTGGTCCATTTAATCTTCATAAATTTCACATGCATATATAAAACTTCCATTTTCAGTACAAACACAACAGTATGGGGTATGGAACCATAGCAACATGCCTCTAATTAGAGCTTCAATGCTGGCATGTGTATAAAATGTATTTGTGGGTTTTCTTTGATGTTGGAAGTAGAAACTAGCAGTGTTATATGGTTTTACTAGTTGGATAGCTACTTAAACTGTCCTGAGTTCTGCACTTATGACAGTACTCCTGACTAATGTAGTTATGGCTTAATCCCTTATTTCTCCCGTTGTGGGACTAATTTCTCTGTATTTAACTCATCCCCTGGAGGAGCAGTGGGCAACCTGTTCTTTCTGCACCTGGGCAGCTAGCATGGCATGCCTTGCTCATGGACACACCTGGTGACTTCAGTATCCCAGCCTGTTGTACCCATTGAGCCACCAGGCCTCATATGCACATTTGGCAAAGCTGTTTCTGAAAAATTTATGTAATTTCTCACCTCAACCTTTAATTTGTTGAAGACAATTCTCCACTGTTTGGGGTAGTGCAAGTGTTTTTGTGTTTTGTGGGGGGTTGTTGCCACTTCTGTAACTTCAGCCCACTGTTTGCTTTTGTATAGTGAGCAGCTGAAATGCTTGGACTATGCTAGGTTACTGTATTTACCCAGCAGTTGGTATGCTCATGATGGCATGTCTGTTGGGTGGTGAAATGGATTTGGTTCCATAGATCTGATGTCTTGTATGGCAGCAATTTGGTTACTATAAAAGCTGCACTTAAGTAATGCTCTGTCAAAACCAGACAGGCTTTGGCTATATCTA
The DNA here is from genome assembly GCA_025773905.1 of Chitala chitala. Taxonomy (NCBI): domain Eukaryota; kingdom Metazoa; phylum Chordata; class Actinopteri; order Osteoglossiformes; family Notopteridae; genus Chitala; species Chitala chitala. The sequence goes on along the minus strand of JABJVR010012519.1, from coordinate 34,231 downwards.
TTGTTGTTGCACACTTGGGAACTGGGGGAATAATATGTGCAGCTTTTTATCATTTAGCTGTATTGTCAATGCCTTGTCCCTTTTCTGTAAAGGTGTCTGCTACTGTACTCTGGTTGGCCCCGCATTAAAAATGCTTGTCATTTTTGTTGACATGCTGCAGTCCTGTTCATCAGTTGCTGACATTGAACTTATGATGCTTCTTGCTGCAGGAGAAAAGGGGTTCTCTGAAGAAGCAACCCTGGCACTGGAGAAGGTGACAAGGGGCGTAACACTACTGGCGCAGGCAAGATGTGGAAATGCTATACTTTCTCTGCTATTAATCAGTCCAAATCGCTATGGTTGTGCTGTAAAGATGATGTGCAATTGTTTCTCTGTAGGTCACAAAACATGATTTGAGTGGCCTTCCTATGGTTCTAATGTGGAAGACTGTGGGGGAAAAGGTAATGATACTGTCACTTTGAAGTTCTGTTCTAAAGGCTCAGTTGATCTAGTCTGCTTTGGAAAAAGAGATGCTTCTAGTGCACTGCTACTTAACCCTTTTAAGACAAGCAATTTGTCATAGTTATGAGGTGCTGCCCCCATTTGGCCAACTTCTCATTTTCTCCTTTTCAAGATGGTGTCTGTGAATGAAATGCTAGCTGAAGAAGGATTCTGCTCTTGGATGGAGAGTGCCTGAATGTGGGAGGGGGCATCCACATTAGTTCATGATTGTGTGGTACCCATCCACTTGGACATAATGGTGATCTTTGGCACCAGATACTGTCCCACACTAGGCTATCCCCTCAAATGTTTCAAAGTTGTCTGATGGCTTATGTTGTCTGAATTCATAAAGGCAATTTGCCCACTGAGTTCAGGCTGCTTTATGCTTGTCCTAAGTTGGGAAGCCTTTTTAATTGCACATCAACTTGTATTGCACGCACAAGGCTTTAAGATGACTGCATACCAGTTGGCCTATAATTAATTGTGAACAACTGACTTGTATTTCTGTGTTGTCATTATGATCCTGTAACTTGTAGCACATTGAGGGCATAGGCCATACCACCACAGTATTTTTAGATGTGAAATGTTTGTCATCAGGCTGGTATGTTCTTAAGATTTCTAGCCCCCCCCCCCCATTGTCCTTTGTTTTATTTCTCAAGATAAACAAACTGTTTTAAATTAATCTTTGTATGTATGAATAAAGGCATTTATTTTGTGACAACTAACAGTGATAATGTCATGTCTCTCCAAGGAAGGCAATTTTCTCGGCCTTTCAGTTGTAATCCACTATGGAGGGTAAGTGATGCTAGCAGTGGACAAATGCATTAGTAGGTGCAGTAGTCTACTTGTACCTCTTTACGAAGTGACACCCTAGTTTCCACAGTATTTGCAGTTTTCAGTTAACTTGGAAGGCACTGAGGACTGTCCTTTATAAGAAACATGGGAGTGTCCCCCCCCATAGAACATTTTGTGCACCTTAAACTTGGAATAACGTTTTAACTGGGTGTCTGCCTCTTCGGAGATTCGGCTGTGTTAAAACCGCAGATGGAAAAACCTATTGCACAACTGGACGCGAAAAGTTAAGAATTCGCGTGGTGTAGCGCACTGTAATTCTATATGCTGTTACATCGCAACTTGTTACTCGGTATTGCCACAGGGTGGCGTGATAGGATAAGCCTTTACGTTCGAAACTGATCAGCAGTTCAGTACAACTTACGTGTCGGTTTAGTGCCTGTATGGTATTTGTAGGTGATTACCATAACATTGCGTTAGAGTATATTACAGCAAACGTTCTTTTGTAATGTGCATCGGCAAGGCGTACGCACCCACTAAAATTGTGTAGTAGCAGCGCGCACAGGGACATGGGGAACGAGGGGCACGACTACCAGTAATGTTATGGTGTAAGGATGTCACATTTTCACGGCTGTTTCTCAAATGTTAGCCCCTCTCCTACAGCTGATTCTGTATATCAAGGCAGGTCCGCCACTTGAGATTGTGGTCTCAAAGATTTGAGATATTAAGTTAGAATGTTGTGTTCTAATTTGAGAATTCTCTCAATCACGGGCCTTTGAAATCATCCTAGGTTTCTACTCTTTTACGGTGCTCCTGTATCAAAGGCTTATGAAACCATGTGCTTGTGCCATCACAGAGCATCCATTAAGAGCTTATATTGTATGGTGAAGAACATCGTGATTCGGTGATCGAGATATTACAACACTACAACGGCTTGGCATCTGCTGATGCGTGTTTACCCTGGTTACAACACGACAGGAGGGCACGGTTGGCGCGCGCTGTCGATAACGCCGAACGGGTGGACTCGTGGTGTGTTAATGCGAGGTGAAATGCAGTTCAAGAGTTGTTTACTTGTGGCTTCGTTATCTAGGTCCTCCTGGAGTTCCCCCCTCCACGTGTTTCTTCGTGTGAATGTAAAGGTATATATCTGTGCTGAACATATCGACAAAGGCATTCATAGCAGGATAGTATTTTTGTTTTCATGTACATCAGTAATCTAATGGTAAAGACCGGATTTTGACATTTTCAATCCCATGACTAATTGCCATTATATAATGATGCATGTTTTAACAGCAGGACTTGCAATAAAGTGGGTGCAGCACTATAAACAACTATTTGAGCTGTGTGGGTGCGTACGAATGTACACTGAAGACTTGTCCCACGTCAATCTTAATATCCATTACTGGGTGGTTGTCATGGTAAATTTCTCCGATGACTCCATTTAACTTTTATTGCCAACCCTAGCTTTAAGTAGAATAGTTAGTATCGTATATGTGTAGTTCAGGTCACATCTGGGTTAATGTGCTGTCAAGCGCTTTTCTCGTTTGCGTTTTAAGAACTAGAGATCAATTGGATTAACCTTAACCAATGCAAGTAAATGCTATGTAGGAAAGTAGTCGTCAGCGCTGTAACATCGTCACTGCAGTAAGTTTTTTTTTTTTTTCTTTTCTGAGTTAGAAAGGCGAACTACTCCGGTTTGCATTGAACAGACGATTAAACTGTTTTATGAAGAATAATCCAGGTTGTTGCAACACAACGTGTTTATTGTCTTGGACAAAGTATAGGAAATTACGTTCCTATGAAAGGGATTCGACTTCACGTTTCCCAGCTCGTGCTACAATGTATCAGTACCATTAACTACCATTAAACAAATGTCCAGGACCCCTTTTTCCAAGTATAACGTCTACATATAACAGGTTAAAAAAATCTTTCAAGGGTAACACTGGTGACATAAAAGGCTTTGTCACCTCCCAATTGATTGACACTGCATTGTGTCATTCCTTTGTCTCATGTTCTGATAATAGCAAACTCTTTCAGTTACTAGAGAGAGGGATTAAATTTGATGTCCAAAGCTATGCTATTTCCATAGCCAGTGTTTGAAGAGGAGCAGTCCTAAATGGTATACAGTACTGCAATTTTTACAGTTTGCTTTTGATGTATGCTGATCTTTTAATGATTTGTTGATACCAGCCCATACATATGGCTGCATTCCAGAGAGGGGGATTACCTGCAATGAAAGCAATTTGGATAACTACTGGGGTCAAGAAATCATTTTGCAGTTTATTTTACAGTTATTGTAAATAGAATTTCTATGGGTAATATTATGTGTAAAACTGCAAAGGATTGTGGGTGATGTCCATGAATGGGAGCCGTTAGCCAAGTAATGAGTACAGGGAATTCTGTGGCTATAGAGGAAAAAAGGCTGGCATCATGATATTGACTAATGAAAGAGTTTCCAGTACAGTGTTATTTTGCTTTATTACCTTGGTGCAATCCAAGATATCCATGGTACTATAGGTCCAAATCTGTTGCTTTGATTCACGTGGCTATTGCCCTTTACAGTTTGTATTTAAATACGAGTTGTTGTAATACGGTAATTGTAGTATAACGGGGTTGGAATACACAGGGAATATCTGATTTGTATTTTGCATTACACACAGTAAAGTTGGCATATTTTTAATGAATGTGAGGGGGGACTTCTCATAAAGTGTATCGAGTTCCCAGTTTCATAACACTGGCATACCACTAGGGAAGCCCTAAAAAAAATACACAAGTTAAACAGGCCTGAAGTAGTTACTCATAGCAGACATATTGTTTTAGTGGTTTAAAGTGTGTCAGTATACTTTTATACACCAATATGCCAAAACATGACTACTCACAAGTGAAGAAAATAACATTGATAATTTTATAGCAATGGTGCATGTGAAGGTCTGGGAGATGTTAAACAGTACTTAATAGTTGGTCCTTGTAGTCGATGAGTTGGACGCATAAAAAATGTTCAGGTGTTAAGACCTGTCCGACTTTGACAAGGACTTTACTGTTATGGCCAGATGACTTGGATGGAGCATTTCTGAAATGGCAAGGTGTGTGGACAAGCCACAAACGTCTGACAGGGCATTGGACACCCAAGGCTCATTGATTTGTGAGGGTAACAAACACACTCCCATCTGGTCTGAACCGACAGAATGGCTACTTTACAAACATTGTAATGGTAGTTACAGGCGGAATATATATGATATATATATATACAAGACAGTGCAGTGCATACTGCTGCGAACGGAGCAGTGTAGCTACAGACTGATTTGAGTGCCTGGGTGTTATCCTCCCTCTAAAGCACCTACAATGGACATGCAAGTGTTAAAACTAAACCTTGGAGCAATTGAAATTCACTGGTCTGATGAGTTTCATTTTCTCTTGCATCATGTGGATGGCAAGGTACATGTGTGCCGTTTGTATGGGGAAGAGATGGCACCAGGATGCACTGTGGGAAGAAGGCAAGCTTGTGGAGGGAGTGTGATGCTCCAGGCAATGTTCTGCTGGCAAAATCCTGCATCTGACTATTCATGTGGACATGTATTTAATGCGTGCCACCTACCTAAACCTAAAACATTGTTGCAGACCAGGAACTCTCTTTCATGACAGTAGAATTCCATAATGGTAATGACCTCTTTCAGCAGGATTATGTGCCCTACTGCACTGCACAAATTGTGCAGGAATGGTTTGAAGAACATGATGAACAGTTCAAGGTGTTTTCATCCTCAAATTCCCTGGATTTCAATCCAAACTTGCATCTGTGGGACAGGCTGAAATGACAAGTCTGATGTGCAAAGGTTCCACCTCGCAACTTACAGGACTTAAGCTTTTATGGTGTAATAGATGTTGACCATAAACAGTGACATTAATACAGTCATCACTGTGTGTAAAACGGATAAACATGTTACAAACTGTTTGTTTACCTTGGGTGGTTTCTTTTTGTGAGTAGGTGAGAGCAAGTGCTTGGAGGGATTAGTTATGGGGTTGAACTCCAAGGGAGAGAAGAAACGTTGGGGAATTTAATGGTGAGATACCCAGCATGCTGGTGTGGACACGACACCACTGGGATGGCTAAACATGGCATCTGGCTGTGTGTCTCCAGGTACCAGTGAGCAATGCAAGGAGCCCACCTTGCCTTGTTGTCATCAGTTTACAGATTACATATGTGCTAAACAATTTTAATGTTACACTGAACAGCTGGCAGCAACAATTTTGCAGAGTTCAGTATGTTTATTTTTTTGTGCAGGACCCTTTTACATACAGTTGGCCCAAAACGTGAATTGTGAGTTCTGTCAACCACACTTGAAGCAGACATTGAAAAATTAGTACCAGCATTACATTAATATAAACAAACTAACTTTGTGCAGCATAAATACAAAAAAAATCTGGTGATATGAAGATGAGTGGTGGCCAAATCATTCTGCACATTTTCCTTGACCTATTGGGAAAGAACGATTTAAGCACTGTGACAGCAACACTGGGATTTACAAGGTGGTTTTTTAGGCAGGACATTCACACATCAGAGACTGGGTAGAGCAGTGTCATATGAACTCAAAGGAATCTCACCACCATTAATTAATCAGCATCAATCAGCATCATTTGGTTTGGTTAGTGGCTCAGACTGGGTGAAATGGGCAAGAATCCTTGCTTGCTGCACAAGGGCAATTCCTTGTCAAAGCAACTTCACTCTACTATGGCTAAAAAGCTTTCCTGAATTATGAGTGACATGCCAAAATGTAAGGCTAGGGAGTAAATCTTACATAAATCACAAACACCCTTAAGGCATTCTGGTGTTCTCATTCGTACCTTTCCAACATGTCTTGCAGCATAGCAGGAGCTGGTTACTGTGGTTTACCTTCCTTTGGACCCACCTAAGTGATGCTAAGAGGGGGATTCCGACACCAAGGTAACCCAGGGTTACCATAGGCTTTCATTTATTTACAGAACCATGCTAAACAAATGGAAGAATGCCACTTGGATTCTCTCCTAAATTGAATTTTGTGGCTGATGCTGCACATAGCTGGCCATGTTATTAGCTGTCAGGAGAAGCATGTCAGACCCAAAGAGAGGACAGCCTTTGTGTCTTTAATCAAGTCTCCCAAATGGATGATTCTGACATTTCTGGAACATTGTTGAAAATGTGTTAAATTTGTACCTGCCTCTGTAATGACCATTACTTTTATTTGTTTATCAAAATCATGTAGTATTTATTCATATTACACAACAAGACCTTAAATCCAGCTAAACCGAATCTTGTGTTAATTGTGCAATCAAGACATATCTGGAAAAAAATTTTTTTTTGAGGTAAGTCTTTCACAATTTTTGATTTTTAAAGTGAATAGTTTTCCAAAAATATGAGATCAAAAAATTTGAAAAATGTTTCAAGTCTTTGACACAAGCATTTGATATTGTTAGTTTCTTTTTATTTAATCCAAATTAAAACATTCTGCCTATGTATTATCCTGTGACATCTGTCAAAAATGTTATATATGGAAACTCTTTCCACTAATCTAGAAAAGGGTGTGTGTTTTCTAATCCAGTGAAATCGAAGTCTTTCTCTTTCCCAGACAAAAATTAATCAGTAAACTGAAATTTAATTCTGTCATTTTGACAAGTTCATGGTATTTTTGAGAAGTAATGATTTTTGTAATATAATTAGAAAGATTCTAAAATCTGTCAATAATGTGATTAAAAATTGTTGCAGATATTTTCCTACTCATTTTTAAGTCACTTTTACAGGACAGCCAAAAATTCAGCCATAACTGAAACTCAAAAATAGCCTCAGTGGCCTCAACTCCTGATGTACCCAAGACCAAAATAATGGTGCAGTATTCAGATTTAAACTGAATATGTATAAATACTGTGCAAACTGGTGCTACTTGTAACATATCCTACATTCTCAGTATTGCTTTGTTTGCATGATCATTTTTCTGTAATCCAAACCTACTGGTAACATGTCAGTAACATAAATTTTATTACTAACAAATAGACTTTACATTTGGATCAGTGTTGTGTGGCTTAGAAAACCAAAATGAAAAACTGCTTAATGCAGGTCATTAATTGTTCTGTAACCAATAGGAGGTCATGTTCTGGGGGGGGGGGGAGGGCGTGGTTCTCAGTGCCTTCCAGTCTGTTCATTACTCACCAGCAGTCACACTGCGTGCTTGTTATTTAAGTGTTTTATTTTTGCACTGTCCTTATTCAAGTGATGAGCAAGTTGTCAAGGTGTGTATGAGAAGATCGCTACATTATGCGTTCTTGTGTACTATATAAAGAGGTCGAGTGATTTACATTTCCAACTTGCTTTACTAGAACTTTTCAGTGAAAGATTTTTTCATGTCAGTTTGGAAATTTTTAGTTTTACTCCAGGGGAAAACACGGAGCCGTCTCTGGGCATAGGCTGAATAGGCAAATACTAGAGGCGCCATCCATCCATAGGGGCACCACTGGCTGAAGATCGCACACGTGGGGTGGGGGGTGGGCAAATGTACTCTTTGAAGTGACCCAAGACCATTACTGGGAAAACATATATATGTGTGTGTATATATGATTATCTTTGCTATCAATAGTACGTAAAATGTGCATAAACATTTTTATGCATTTCTATCACTTTGTGTTTGTTATTTTGCCAACTATACTCAATTTTAGCATCAGACACTGGTTTAACTACAGGAAACTATACAAGTTCTCCTTTACATCCTGACATGAATAAGCTACGCTGTATCTGGTTTAAGTGGCTTTTCTGCATTTTATTAACATGATGTTACATGAAGTGGTGATCCGACTCTCGATGCAGCCAAATGCGATGCTGCAAGCATAATTAGTAACGGGAGAAAGCGCTTATTCATATAGGAATGTTTGTTTGACTGTCGTGTTGTTTGTGATATCTGTGATTCTGATTATCATGTCAGTGCTCAGTATGCATTTACAAAGGGCGGCGTTATCTGTGTGACTAACCAACAAACCTATTCTAACTGAAGTGTTTGTGTTCCGCAATGACATGAGGATATTATCAAGGTTTAAGTTGTACATCAAAAAAGGCGCAGATAAACTTGAAAGGAATACAACAATGTGATTCATTTTACTATAGGCCTAAGGACTCAGCAAAATGGCTGTAGTAACATTCTCAAACGTTATTTAATACACAAGAACTCTTAAAGGAAACATGTTAACAGCAGCTTCTACCATAACTTGAAGTTTAGTTGCTGCCTGAGGTCTTACTTACTTTACGTCGGTCCCTTAAAGGTACTGGGGCTCTACTTCTTAGCAGGAGGTGCTGCCCAAGTAAACTGGGAGAAGAGTTTGGCCGTTGCCAGACATAAGATGGAGCTGGTACCTGTCCTACCTTGGTAAGGTGCTAGCCCTTAAAGTAGATATTCTTCATACTCTCCCCTATCTTGGCCATGTTTACTCCATGCCCCACGATATGTGATACGGCATTACTAGAGATGTTTTTGATCCCATCTGGGGGGTGGTGGGACAGGCATGAGTGTGTAAGAAGTGATGTATCTGGGCAAGGACGGG
>JABJVR010012519.1:7839-25392 GCA_025773905.1 Chitala chitala | reverse complement strand
CGCCCCCCCCCGGCCGCCCGCGCCCACCCCCCCCCCTCCCCCCGCCCCCCCCCCCCCCGCCCCCCCCCGCCGGGGCCCCCCGTTAGACTGCCTGTTCTTTTCTCAGGTCTGTGTATGTCTGCCAGCTCCCATGGAGCACCCCATCATTATTTTCTGCAGTTGTGGCTTTCCTAGCCCATGTGCCAGCTAGTCAGCAGGTGGTCCAACTCCTGCCCAAAAGCCCAACACACTGCTGGACCACTGTGACTATGCAGGAAGTTGAAACAAATTTCTTCCAGCAGGCCTTCAACCAGAGGCCCTCTTGAAGTCTTGTACAAGGCCATGCTACAGCAGAGAGGCGCTCGTGCTGGTTTGGGCCTCGAGGAGGACCTATGGACAAGGTTCAGCATAAGAGCTTGGATTACTGGCTGCAGGACCTGAACTGGCAATGTATTCATCGCAAGTTGCCAGTGTGAAATGTTCTGCATAGACCTAGGCTCACCGGACACCCAAGCGGCCCCAGACCTGATTGTTCAGATGGCAAGACCATCAAACGTTTTTTTGGGACTGCGGGTACATGCAAGAGATCTGGAGACAGTAGCTTGTCTGTGCAGGATGCGTTGACCCAGTTTGTGTTGACCCTGGCAAAGGTGATGAAGGGGTGGTGTTAGAGCATTCAGAAGGAACCACCTTACTTTCTCATTTGGATCATTACATGAACTTGTCCAATTAGAAACAGTTACATTTATTACATAGAAATGTAGATACAGTAATTGATTCAGACTAAAATGGGCTATACTTTCATCCCCTTTCAAATATATTTTAAACTCTCTTTTGATACTTCATCACTTCATTGCAACAGTTCACAGAAAAAAAAAATGTTCAGCAAATATAGAAATACTGTGATGTTAGGTAGAAGGAGGAGACTAATGATTTTGGTACAAAGCCATACTTTTCATCAGTGAATTGCCACTCGTCAACAGCTGTAGTATCAAGAACTGAAATATTATTCATAATTATTATTAATTTATAACTAAACGTGCCGCTGGCAATATTCAAACCGATCATATGAACTAGAAAGACGTCTATCCATACGGCGTTAGAATATTAATACTGATAAACTCAAGTGTTGACTAGATAACCATTAGTCGAAATAAAAGTAGTGCGATATTGGAAGACTCCATATTATTTAAAAATACCGTTAGCCTACGATATTTAAAAAAACTAGTCGCTCCTTATGAGCAAGCTACTCCACAACACTATTTACACGCAGTGCTGGTATGCTTCACATCTGCACCTGCCAATTACTGTCTCAGCATCAGTGCTGTTATCGATTACGTAGCCAGGCTGGGACCTTGTAAAACACGTTTAATTTTGAGCAGTTTGTGACATCTTCATCTAAAGTTTTTCTTTTTTAACCTTATCTGTTTGGTTTCATCTTTGCTTTTCATATTGCCGACGTTTTCTTTCTGTAATATTCTAACACAAACGTTACTCGGGTGGCTAACAGGGAAAGACCGATTTTAGGATCTTGGATGTGCAAAGGGTGGTTTTCACCTCGTGTGCGTGATTAAGTGAGGCGGAAAGCACAGACAGAACTATAGCAGTGCAGCTCAAAGAGTAACTAAAGTTTTAGGTAGTTCAGTGCATATCTACCTAGTTTTACAGATTTTTATATACTTGTCAAATGTATGGTAGCGGACATCTAAATTACCATAGGCTGTTATATGAATCTCACACCTCTTTCCTGAGGTGGACAGGAGATAACGGGACCTACCGATGAATGCACAAATGAAATTACACAAGCATTAACAAAACCACCAAAAAATAAATCCAAACAAAGCAGGTTCCCCATCTCGTTATACAGTTATGCTTTGCATCCTTTTCGTAAGGTGAGCTGAACTTCAGAAACGGAAAATTTATTACGATTGCAGGGTATAAGCGCTGGAGAACACTATATCACGGAGCAAACACTTGCAAGACTGCCTAATACTTTACTGTGACTCTGGCGTACTGAAACTCTCCATAAACAGTCGGAAGACCCTGAGTCTGAGGACTGAGCAGCATAATTAAAATCAGTCTTTTGACAGAGGCCGGCAGTATGACTCATCTGCTATTATAAACGACACTGAGATGTTAACGGAATTATGTATACTTTTTTAGCACAGTGCCTATCCAGTTTACAGTAATTATGGGGACGTTAGTCAGCATGCACGTCCACACTGACCCATTCAGATCGCTGAGATGCAACCAAACTCGTAAGAAATCTAATATTCTTCAGTGGTCAGAACAAAGGCTGTACTCGTCTTCACTGTAATGTGCCGTCCTTTTGCGTACCTAGTTTAAATTTTCGAATCTTAGTGATCATCCTAACAGCTATAAAATGACCAAACACATTGAAAAGTTATAACAGCGTTTAAAAGTTTTATCTCCATCTAGTTTTGGCGGGTAACATTTGCTGTCCAAACAGAAAATGTAAATATATCATGGCTAAGTAAACATACCAGTCTGAAATGTGCTGCTTCACTAACCTTTACACCATTGAAGAGTTCATCGCAAAGCAAGAAATAAATAAATAATCAGATAAAAATAAATAAATCTGATTGTTAAAACGCTTGCATGTGCTGTTCAGTCTTAATCCTCATGTCAAAAGAAAAACATTACGTGAATAAGCACGTACCATTTAGCCTTCTTGATTTGTTTTACAAAGTTTTACTGTCAGCACATTTTACGATAACTTTTTAAAATATTAATTTAGTTGCATCTAACTCCGACTTTCAAATAGGATAAGGAGTGTATCGCCATAATTATATATACTAGATGTTTAAACTCAACCCTCAAGTCATGAAGCCTAACCAATTTACTGTGACGAGATTTCCCCTTGAAGTAAGGACATAAATGTTTATCACTATTCGCGTACAGATTTAGGTTTGATGAAATTAGAATTTAGTGGGAACACAGTGTGCAATCTGTGCAAGATCCGGGAACAAGAAATACAGAAACAACAGAACCATTTGAGTGGCATACATGCGTGTTTTATAAACGCGTCTGGACTGTTTGCCTGGTATTTGCAAAGATTTTGACGAGCGTAGAGCGATGGGGTGATTCCAGTACCGTTGCCTATACACTGAGCAATGCGTTAAGGGCCGACATGTGACTTTTTCGAACATTTAGATTTGGCAGTATGTTTTTGTTTACAAATTTTCTTTTACAATCGATTTACGGGATTAATAAAATCCACCAATTTATCAAAACTGTAGCCTACTGGTACGTGTATAACGTCCTTATTTCTATGTAGCTTTTCACCCTTCTATATTCTGCATTGTAGGGATTTACACAGAAAGTAAGGATTTGGTTTATTTTACTGTAACTCCAGCGCTGCTGCCACCACTGTTGTTTTAGTATATTCAGTTTTCTTTGGTTACAGATTGCAGATTGAACAAACGAGCAATGCCACACAGCATGCTGTAACAGAATTCGTCGGAATGCATGGAACAGAACCCTACCCCTAAGGAAACTGAGGAAATATCCTCATGTCTTGTAGTTTTTGGTTTAATATATTGTATTCTTCACTATATACCAAAAGTTCCCCTTACAAACAGCATTACGGTACTGGTTATTGAGCACTGCATGTGACCGATATTTTCACAATCGTGCACTTGTGTGGCGTGCGTTCGCATATCCAGATTGGCTCATCAGAGTTTGTCCAAGCGAGGATGGCCACGGAGAAGACACGAGGATTCACAAAGGCGGCGAACGCTATTTAAGGTTGAGGATGGCGAATAATAACCTAGAAAATGACCCGAGGAATATTTAGAGACAACGAATACACAGGTTCCAGTTAAATTTTTCTGATAACCATACTTAAAAAGGACCGTCTACCATTGCCATTGATTTCCTCAACTACAATAATCACACGTTCTTTAAGTATATTTATGGAGAAACCGTGCATATCAGTTGGTGTAATACGAAATATTATATTATTCGTTACAATGTCATGTTTTATTATTAATGACCCTGTTTTATTGAATTAAATGTGCTTAAAGGTAATTATTAATGTGCTTGTTTTAGCATCTATATAAATGAAACTTCACCTAAATGTTAACGTGTACACTTAGAATATGTCTGCAACAAGGTCACGTGAATTAAGTTTTTAAAATTAACTTCAATTAAAAATTACATTTTCTTCAGGTAAAACTAAGTGCTGGCTTGTGGTGTATGTTTGCCGTTTGGAATGTACATGCCGAAATATTGACCGATCTGTTCAATCTCACACATATACGACCCGTACAGCACAAACGCTCTCGAAGTCACAGGGATATCTTTATACACTTTTTCGCTGTTAACTACTTAGTCCATGGAGTTCAGTGACGCCAAGTGCAGTGACCCAGTGGCCCACAATCTGTCTCAAGTATAGTGCACAATATCTAGCAATTTGAGAAACCTTTCACATGAATTATGTTCCGAGGTAAGAGGCTGATTATAAATACACGATAAGTAGATTGAGAAAATACAATAATGAAAATGTTATGAGTAAGCATATAAATTAATCGCTTGGGATCAGTATCAACATTACGAACCACGTGGATGCAACGACATTTGTCAGAGTAAGCACAATGTTTTCTTGTCTTTGGAGTTTCATTCATGTTTTCAATTTTACGTTTCTTAACAGATTTTCTCCTAAAATAAACGGGTGAAATAAATAAATAGAACTAGTTCTTTTTTAGCTTCTTATGAAGAGCTGTGGATGAAGTTCCTTTCATATGTAATTACACTGTAATTTATCATTTTTGGTCGATTGCCCTAATCTTTTACAAAAGTAGGAGGGGGACGTCTGTATAGTGACATACAACTCTACAGTTACATATAGTTAACAGCCTGTATAACTGGGGGGTGTGTCCCACCATATGCACCCTTGGTTAATTGTTTAAAGAAATAAATTGCATACATCCCAGTTTTTATACTTGTATTTATAAGACCTTCGTGGTAACTGTTACCTTTTGGTAACGAGGTTTGTTTTTTTTTTTCCTGCTCCACCCGATGCAACAATTATTCCAAAACATTTCAACAGCTGTCCTTGGCGCAAGAGCTAGAGACGTCGGAAGAGCGACATATCAATACGTTGATCAACGGAAACTGGTGATAAATACTTTTAATGTCATAACATACTTAAATGATCAGACAGCAGATTGATTATCGGGCAAGTGCCTATATTTGTGGCCAATAGAATACATTTAAATCACAGGTTTACCTACATTAAGTCATTTTTTTTAACTATAACTGCAACTAACACTAGGTGCGTTGGCATGCAAATTTTCACTCTTCATTGTACTAAGATTTTATTAATGATATTCTTATTATCAGTAGCGGCAACAATTTTAAAGTGGGGGAGGGGGCATCTTTAAAACCTGAAACCAGGGGATGCGGATGCAATCAAACATTTGTGTAGGTGTAGGTCCAATGCTGCGGACCGTGAAGCGGTGCAACTGAACGTCTTCCGTACTGTTTACATTTTCAAAGATATTGACCGGGATGGGGCATCAAAATATTCGCCTCTCGCCGCTGCTGCGTATGGTATTTTTCTCATTCTTACATACATAATGACTTGAAACTCACTTGAAACGTAACAAAGTTGTGATAGACTGCATTAACCAAAAACAAAATTAAAGTATCTTAATGTGCCATTGGACAGTAATAAAATCGAAAACGCAAGCGACAATAAAACTGGATATACAGCGTGCTTATACTTAGGAGCGTTAAAAACTGCAGGCCACACTACCGCCTGTTATAACGCATAAACCAGACCATAGTTGATTGTTACTGCGAGGTCTGCGTTAAATGAACCTCCCAGCAATCACAAAACGTTCAAATAACGTTAGCTAAACGTTTAGGGAGCGTCAGGAACGTTTGATTATCGTTATTTGAACGTTTTGTGTTTGCTGGGGTGATGCTTGTTACGACGTTGGTATGGTTATACTGTATGCACAAGTTTTGCCACAACCAAAGTCAAAATACAAGGGTTAAACATGTAGACACTATTTTCGCTTTCTGTGTTTCCAGTGTAATATATTCTCTTAAATTGCATCTTGATATTCACTTGTATACCGTATGTGTTTCTTCAGTATAAATAAAATACAGCATATTGTGTAATTATGGTAAAGTTAGTCAGCGACAATAATGAAAAATAGCTGCAGCCACTCATCAAACTCACAAAAATCTGTATAACATTTAAACATTTGTATTTGATTTGATTATATCATGAAAAAACCCAAGCATCCTATTTTGTTATCAAATTTTCTGTATACATATGTTAGCAATGATGGTGATCGCATTATATCTGAATTCACTATGTACAGCGCGTTGTGAGACCTGCATTCTACTTTATATAATCGTTTATAATTACTATTAACGGTCGCTACAATGTTTTCGGGCACCGCTGTAATCCAGAGCTGAATTATGAAATCAGACGGTGGAACAGCAGGCAGAAACATATTTCTCTGGGACTAATTTATTATCAACAGAATAACTGCTATTTTCGACGCATTACTCAAAAACTTCAACATTAGTTGTTGTCTTAAGGCAGCGCTGGCCGGCAGAGGGCGTGGTTTCGGTCTTTCCACACGCGCGCGGCCTTTTTGTCAATGACGTCAATTGGACTGGTAAGGTGACGAGCCCCTGCTCCGCCCCACGTGGATCGAGCGAGGGGAGGGAGCGGGGCTGAGCTGATCCCACGTGTGACGATTGCATTCCCGGCTCAGTGATATTCTCTTAGCGGGGCTTCGCTTAGCTTTCGCTCTGCTGGTGTGTGTGTGTGTGTTTGCTAGTAACTGACAGTAGTTGGGTTAGCTATGGAGGCAGATGGGAGCCAAGGCACGTCTTTAAGTCCAAATGATTCACAGCACGACCCGGGGTAAGAGAATGCGTAATAATTGGACTTTTATTTTTTAATATAATTTAATCTAGGTCTGTGAAACAATGATCATAAAGAACTGTTTAAAGATATAACAGTACGCGATACTTCTCACTCGCTTTCCGAATGCAGTTGCATCTCTCTTTTTTTGTTTACACCTATGGATGTTTAATTATATTAGGAAGTGGGGCCTCCCCCCCGTTTTAAGGTAGCTCACTCGGGAAGCTTTTTCAAAGCGCTCTGCAGACGCTTTGCCTTCGCTCAGTTCGCTTTTTGTAAGTAGTTACACGTCAAAATGGCCGATCTGACATCTGGACTTACTTCTTCTGTGTGTTCTTCTTACAGTAAAATGTTTATCGGTGGCCTCAGCTGGCAAACGTCACCAGGTGAGATAACGCGATTTACTCCAATTGTGAATTTGTTCTCGGTTGTTTTGTGACCGATCGAGTCAGCTCGGGGTAGTTGGCAGTGTGTAGCTTGTGTGTGTGTGTGTGTGTGTGTGTGTGTGTGTGAGTGTGAACGGTACCGTAGCTGTTTGGGATATATTTTGTGTGTGTGTGTGTGTGTGTGTGTGTGTGTGTGTGTGTGTGTGTGTAAGAGAGTTTTAGTGCGTGTTTGTGCCTCCCTGAGCGCGCAAGGTTATTTTGATTTGCAATGATCCGGAGTCCTCTATTCGACCCCGCAGGCATCGGTGCTCGTGTTTTTGGATTTGATGATGTGCACTTTAATGTGCCCTTCAGCTCGAATGAGAGTCGACTCCTTCCTCCCTCGTTCTTTCCACAGACAGCCTTAGAGACTATTTTGGCAAATTCGGGGAAATCAGAGAGTGCATGGTGATGAGAGATCCCACTACAAAGCGCTCCAGGTAACTGATGTGTTTTTTTCTTTACTTTTTCTTCTTGGTTTCCGTACATGTAGATGCTGCATTGATGATGATGAAGATAGTATGAAATGTTAAGTTACTTTGTCCCGTGCTTTGGTGTCATAAGCACTTTAAGTCAGTCTTTAGCTTTGGAAATCTAGCAAGTTATCGGAGTTTTGACATTGAGGTTGGACACTACGGTAACAGTTATCTATTGACTCTGTGCAGTCTTCATTCAAACGTTTTATGAACGAAACTGTTTCATTAAAAAAAGCGCAGTGACCTTCATGGAATTTCATGTCTGGTTAAAAAAGATTTGTTAATGTGTAGCTTAAAAGTTCTAAACTTAGTATGGGAATGAAATCTATTTCTTGATCAAATTGTAAATTTGAATATGTAAAATATTTTTTATTACATTAAGTGTGTGTGTGTGTGTAAATTTGGTCTCTATCTTTTTTTCAGAGGCTTTGGTTTCGTTACGTTTGCAGATGCTGCCAGTGTAGATAAAGTCTTGGCTCAGCCCCATCACGAGTTAGACTCAAAAACGGTATGTTACTATGTAATTAATGCAGTTGACGCAGTACTGTTGGTACAACGAGTTCATCATGTTTTAAACGATTCATGCTTTTTTTCCCTCTTTGTCTGGATTGAAGTTTATTGAATGACCAACTACGAGCTTAATTGAAATAGGCGTACACTTTTTTTGTAATGTTAAAAGTCTTTCAATTTCTTACCTCTTCATTATTAGCTGGGGTAAAATCAGAGCCTTTTGGCATGTTGGGGGATGGCAGAGTTGTCAAAATTGTGCAATTAAGTATAATTAAGTATAATTAGATTTGTGACTAAATACGTGCAATCAGTGTCTTGTGATTGCCGAGCTGAGATTGTGGTGTATGCTGACTGTAGCCTATTTAAACAGGGATCAATGAGTGTAATGTATTTTAACAAAAATGCAGTAAATCAATTTTTCCCCTAAAGGTGTAGAACCTACATGAGCCTTTGCCATTGTGATTTATTTTTGGTCCGTGTTAAATTACTCGAGTTGCATTAGGCATGCCGGAAACGACACGCCTTTTCCAAGTGTTCTGTACCAGTACCCTGTTTCACCACTGATGATAAACACATTTATCAGGTTGTTTCCAAGTTTCTGTGATCCAACGTTGCAGGTTCAAATCCCAGTAGAGATTTGGAATGATGTCAAAGCCCTAAATGAAAATTGCTTCTGTAAAATATCCAGCTGTATGAAGGTTTGTTGGGTATTAGCAACAGCATAATAAAAATCCCAAATGTGCTACTTTCACAGTCCACTTTATTGTCCACACCCCCCCCCCCCCGCCTTAGTTTTTACGTTGCGTTTATGTTTTTCCTGCTCCTGTGTGTTGATGAAGTGTTTGTGCTATTTCATTCTGGTGAACAACTGAAGATGCACAAATGAATGCAGAGATGAAGACCTTGTGAGAGCAAAAAAAAATTGGTGGTCAAATGCTAAACTCAACTGGATAGGTTTATGTAAACTTTTGTGTATGGTTTCTGCATGTTAATGTAATCGAGATTAATTTTAATCTGATTTCATGTGTTTGGCTCATATGGAACACAGCCTACATAATTATGTAATATTTAACTGGTTTTGTTTTTGATAAATATGTACTCTTTGAAATGTATCATCTTGCCCTGAAAATGTGGGGAAGAATCACATTTTTATTCAATTTTAATTAGATTGAGTTTCCTAGTAGTAAAGATTATTTGTTACTTAATGTGACATGTATTTTGTGGGGGGAAGAATGCATCCTCATATTGTAAAAATGAAATGTTGAAAGCTTAGGAATTAGGGTTTCCTGGTGTAGTGTGAGTTTTCTTTTTAAAACCCTTTCTTGACATGTGGTCTCAGTGTTTTTGAAATGTGTATGAAATGCGCATGACTGGTATGTCAGACATTCTTTTGGTCTTTATTTGCATGTTTAGTCTTTGAGATGGTGTGTGTGTGTGTGTGTGTGTTTGTGTGTTTGTGTGAGATTTGCAGAGTAGCAGTGTGCATTGTTGTGGTCCTGATGCTGGATTTTATATGAACTAAAAGTGCCATTTAACTCCAGTGAATGGCACATGGCCTTCTTTCATGCAGAGTTTGGTTTGTAACCTATCCAGCCATGTACGGTTCCTAAAAATAAGGTTTTGTTTTGTGATGGCAAATTCAAAGTGTGTGCTGAACCAGTGAACAGTCCGTGTTTTCAAAGCACGTGCCAGTTGACTAGTTGGTACTATGTCAATACTGGTTTCTTCAACCACTGGCCAAACAGGGTCTTAAGAATGGAGTCTTTCTTTCATGGCTCCAGTACTGAACTTGAAATAGAAAATGGGCTTTTGCGTTGTTGTGTCGAACTGGTTTAAATAAGCTGGTGTGACTGGCTTGTAAAACATATTTTTCCTCAAAATCTTGCAATTGCAGTAGAAGTTGCGATACTGCCTCAGAAAGGATGCTGTGATTTTCTGATGAAACGGACATTATTATTATTATTTTTTTTTGCAGCTGATGTATATTTGCACAGCTGATGTATTTGCCATGAGAGACGTTGCAGGTCACCTGTGCAGAAATCAGCATTGTTTTGTTTTGGGATGCTAAGCGGAAAGTTTTTGTCTACTTTAAAAAAAAAAAAAAAAACACATTTGTTCCACTTTGCTCAGCATCAGTGGAGATCTATAGAATGCATCAAAGCGTTTATTGTGTAAGGCTAATGTTAACAAAAGTCTGAGAAAGTGAGGACTCGCATTTTGAGCTTTTACACCAAGGTGGTATAATGATGAAGGAACTTAGATCTTCATGCCAAGAAGCATTGGTTTGAAATCAGAAATGAGATGCTTTTGTAGCTGTGAAAATTGAATCGATCGTGACTACCGATCATCCAGATGTGTGAAACTCGTTTTAGTGCTTTGTGTGTGCTGGCCCTCTTCTACTCTTCCTCCCTTTTCTCTGAGTATATTTATGCGTATGTGACATGCCTGTCTTTGCTGCACAGGGACCTTTGACCTTTTTCGCGAGGTACCCTATGTGATGGCACTGTTTGTGTACTCAGTATGTGGAAACCTGGTAGTTTTGTCAGAGAGCAGCATGTGTTGGTGAGTGGGATTATTGAACTTTCTGTTTTCCGCTTTCAGAGTTGGCCTTTAGGTAGTGGTGTGTTTCAGAGTCTACAGTTTGAATGTGAAACCAATAATATGACACAAGCAGATGACCGAGGATGCAAATCAGAAAGGACACCTGTGGGAGAGGCTGAGCTGTTCTGAAAGTGCCTGTCTTAAAATATCACTTTGGTCCCTGACTCATCTAGAGCACATATGTGACTGTGACTGGAGTTCATTTTGTTTTTCTGGCCCTCCCCCCATCCTCCCAGTATAAGTTACAAACCCTCATAAGAGACTGCTGATTTTGTTTTTGTTTAGCATAATTTTGTCATTGATTGTATCCTGTTCATGTTGTATCATTGTATTTCCATATTCATGCTTATATTGGCAATATTTTCACTCTGGTTGTTTTTGCTATAATTTACCAATTTACGTGTGCGTTGACAAGTGCTATCTGCAAAAAAAAGGAAAAAAATTCCAGAAGAAAGATGAATGAAATAATAAGCGGAAGCTAAATTAAGGAAACGGTAATAAGAACAATGCAATTTGGTTTGCGTCTTGGGCGCGAATACTGATGAATGGAAAATATCTTTTAGCGTCGTAGTATATTGGGTTGCGTAATGGGGTGTCATTATGTGAAGAGTGGTCTGTGTCTGTAGCTTCAGTTCACTTTTTTTAATTTCAGAGCTATTCTAACGCCAAATTGAAAATGTTAAATAAAAATAGTTTGGCTTTTTTGTTTGCTTTTTGAAATCCAAACAGAATAGACAAATTCATACATGCTTGACTTCATTGAACATAAATAGCTAAATTTGTCAACCACACCTGTCGATATCGTTGGCGTTTACTTGGCGGAAAATATTACGGAAGTTGTCCGTACAGACAGTAAATACAGGCGGAGAATTGAGGTGAAGCAGTTTGATATTTTGCCCTTCGATTGTTTGATAATGAAACTTTTGTTGAAGGGTTGAACTGGAGTGTCCAGTTGAACATGTTCACCCCCATTCATCAGGTGCGGAAGGGCTGTTCGTAGTAATAGGTGAGGCTGTGCATACAGCCCTTTTAAATGCGTTGCCATCTGGCTACTTTAATCTTTAACTTGAACTCAAAACAAGCTCTGATAGGACAGTATATGAGGCTGTATGGAAACACTTTTGTTTGTGTATTTATATTCCTCCCCCTGGATGTTGCCAAATTTCCACTTGTGAGTCAAGATGAGCTGAGCCCATTAAGTCAGCACAGGCCCAAACTGGAGAGTTTAGTGGAGTTACCTCAGCCGCTTCTCTTTTCTTTGCAGTATTGTAAGTCTGTCATGAGACTGAATGTACCAGCATGAACTGTTTTTAAAGCTATCATGGCTTCTCTTTTATTTGGTTGGTTAGGAGAATGGACAATGGAGTTCCTCTTCAGAGACAATTGCTTTTTTCCTTTTGTCTATCTCCCCGTTTCTCTTAAAAATTCTCTCTCCTCTTTGGTTACTTAAAAATTTTGATTGCCTTCCCAGTGGTGAAGCGATGCTCTCGGCAACTCTGCTTAGATCAAGTTGAAGCTAAAGTTTATCTGGGGAAAGATAAAAGACAACACAAGTGCAATTTTAACTCGCCAGAGTAAATGGGGCTTTGTTGAGTAAACAGCGTGGATCCGAAAGTCAATATCCAGGAGATAGGGGGGTTGACAGGACCCAGCAAAGCTGTTCAATCTGCACGTCACACAAGACAAAATTGTGAGCAGGTAACAGTCTTTAATATATCTGCACAATGCAGACAAAAACAGCCTCTTACTCAGATGATTGTTTGGAATAAAATAAAGCTAAGGGCAGTTATAAAGTGTTACCTTCCAGTCCTTCTTGAGTGAATGTAAGGGACTTGAGCAGGCAGGTGGGAGACTGTCTTCTCTTTGTTTGAAACATGTAATGGTAAGTCTCTGCTATTCTGTCGAAGTGTCCACCCAAGGGCAGTGGTAATGTAGGAATGAAGAGCAGAGACACTGAAGCAGAGATGAAAACTGGCTGCTTCCTTCCTTGCCAACCAGGATGGCCTCAGGCGGACAGGGGCCTGAGAGACTCCTTGCCTAGATGGTCACTCTGATACGAGAGCCTTTGAAACTGGATAAGCGAGGTAGCACTCTGGTGCCCTGATTGATTGGCTTGACATATTTTTTTTCCTCTTTTCATTCCATTAAAAGACCCTTCAAGGTTAGAAAAACAAAGGTCAAGTCATGGACTTGAAAGAGTGCCTGTGTGAACAGAAAGCTGGTGTTGAGGGTCATTCAGGCATATCACACGCTCTTGTTTGAAACCAGGCCAACTAATTTTTAGTGCCAGTTTTGGGGAAATGAGGTTTGTTCATGATTCTAGGTGGGGAGGGTGAAAGCAACCAGTTCAGTGTTCGAGATGTAGTTGTGTGAGATGTAAGCGTGGCTGTTTCACAACATTTTTGTCTTCCTGCTGGTTAAAAGCATCCTGGCAGGTGCATCGAGGCACCGCGGCTGAAGAAAGGTGGCACAGACGCATGCGCGCGCGAGCAGTGTCACATGGGCGGCTCGTAATGTAAACACAGCAGCACGTGGAGCCGTGGTGGGACGAGCGGGGTGGTGCGCTGTGTGTGCCAGCGCTGGTTTTGAAATTCAGAGCATATATGATTCCCCTTTGCATGGCTGAGCGGTGTCCCAGAGTAATTGGAGGTGAATCGGGCATGCCCGGAGCTAATTGTGAAAACGAGACATTACATGGAATGTGTGTGTGTGTGTGTGTGTGTGTGTGTGTGGTGTCTAGACTTCACTACCAAATCAGGAAAACATTTTATACACGTTTTTCTGATTTGGTAGCGAAGGCTAGACATGCACTCTTAGAGAAACTCCAGTGACTAATTAAAGCAAACATTGTTGCATTTTTAAATGTACGTAGGGCAGTGGCAGTTGAAGCGAGATTTAGGTCTTTTGCAGAATCTCACCTTTCACACTGATTTTTCTGGGCTTTTCCACTTCTGCAGCCATTGTGTTTTGCGTGGCTGCTGTGTAGGTGTGCCTAACGGTTGCTTGTAGCCTAATCTGGGGGAAGTATGCCAAATAAAAAATTAAAGTAGAGCTTAAATGAGCGCAGCAGGCAGCTTGTTTGGGGCTGTCATGTCTATGGTTTGCTGAGGCGGTCTTCAGCTAGCTGATTTACGCAAAAGACGAGGAGATTTTGACTTTCTGCTCAAATATTGTTTTCCTTTCAGCATTACAGAGACATGCGAGTTAAAATGGCCATGCCCACTGAAGCTAAAGAGAGAAATACAACACTGTTGTGGACATGGGTAATTACCCTTACTCAGAAGTAAAGCAATCTGTTACAACTTCACTCATTTATACAGCTGGATATTTTATTTGCAATGTTCAAAGTGAACGGGTTGTAGTTACAGCAGCAGCAGTCTGTGAACAAACTGCTTTTAAGGTTTTCCTTTATTTAATAGTACTTTATTAATACTAGAGGGAAATTACTTCTCAGCTTTTAACTCATTTCCTGAGGGGAGCAGAGAGCAGCCAGCCACATGCGGCACCTGGGGAGCTAGCGTTTGAGTGTCTTGCTCAAGGACACAACTGGCTGGTCTGGAATTCGAACTGGGAGACTTCAGTATCCCAGCCCAATGTTCTACTCACGGAGCCACTTGGCTGCCCATTGCACATGTATGTCTAGTACTGTCGTACCAAGTTCAGCGGCTTTCCAACCTCTACACACACTGTTTCATACTGTCTCAATGACAGCCTGTCTGTCACTTGCGTACAGAGCCCACATGGAGTTTCCCTCTGTCTCAGAATGAGTTAGCACTGATGAGCTGTGTTAAACCATTAAATCGAGGGTTGCACAGTGTGATGGGGTGTGGCAGGCTTCTTTCATTCCCAGTGTCAGTAAGACAAATCCTGAGATTACACACACTAAAAGGTACACTTAACCAGGTAAGAGTATGTGGGTATGAGCATGATTTGGGGGCAGGGAAGCATGGTTATCACTCAGGCACAGGGTCACAAAGATGCCATTCTTAACTGTTGGGGAGTGAGTGATTTTTGAACCTGTCACTTTTTGTACTACTAGAAGAGGCATTCTTTGTTTTTGAGTACAAGTTAGGACCTCAGCTGGGCCTCTAGGTCTGTGTTCAGTGTTTCTGTTAATCTGCTCACAATGTAGACATTACAAGTGGTGTGGTAGGCAAATAACTAAACATGACCTCAAAAGGTTATAGGTCAAAAACCAGGAAGCACCTGAAGTAAATTTCCTGTTGAATATTTTGCTATACAGAAGTGCAGCTTGAAATTGCTGAAGCAGATGATTTGAGTAAGGCTAACTTTGAGTACTGTTGTACATTGTCAGTTTGATTATTTAGCTGACCGTGTGGCCTCTTGTTCATTCTCCCTTGTTTCTTGTTTGCAGATTGACCCTAAAGTGGCCTTCCCTCGACGCACACAGCCTAAGGTAAGAGCAGAGCGAGTCGTGTGTCCCGCTCTGGAACCTTGCGCCGCCTGTTCTGTTAGCTGCTGTGCGTTTCCTTACGTGGAAATCGAGACGTGACGAAAAGTTCGATGAAGCGCTGGGTGTTTAACTCGGAGCCAGGGTTGGCTCCGTTGCACTGCTCTGTCTGGGCAGTGAAGGGTTAAAAATCATAGCTCAGGAGGAAGATAAAGTTGGTACCAGGTTCAGATTCTGGTTCTGGTTTTGCTAAGGATTCGCTGGCCTTTTTAAGTGCTCTGTAAAGCCTTTGAGGAGCAGTGATCTGTCTGGCCTCCTCATGAAGTGGTGTCCACCCTGTGTCAGCGTGCTCTTTGGTGCTCATAGACGGAGCCTGCATGTCTTCTGTGGCGGCCCCATCTGCAGGTCTGGATTCGTAATGGGCTCCCCCTCCCCACTCTGCTCTCGCCCAGTGCCCCTGGGTGGGCTGTTGTTACAGGGTGACTTATGTCTCACGTGCAGAATTGGCAGCAGTAGGAGCAGTGCTTTCAGATCCTCAGCACGTGTTAATCTTAATGCTGTGGGCATATGGCAGAGGAACCAGGAACCGGACCAGCAGCCTGTTCTTCCTCAGATGTGCGTTTTGTTTTCATTTTATTATTCGTTGTCTTTAAACTGCCTCCTTTCCCAAACTTTATTTGCCCGCATATCTTATTTGACATTTTAAAATCCCGTTCTCCCAACGCAGACAGGCAAAAGCTAAAGGGATGTGGCCCTTTTTCCGCCTTTCACTTCTTGCATGGGCATTTGAGGTAAAATTATCCATCTCTTTAAAGGTCTGAGAACTAGTTGTTTTCTTGCGTTCATTTATTTTACCCTTCGTTTAACTCCTCTTGTGTTTTGCTAAATACGTCGTGAGCTTGTGCAAGCACTATTTATAAAACCCTGTCTACACCTCACTTACGTGACGTTACAGTTGTGACGTGTTCATGCTATTTGGAGGTGAAGCTGTGTTATGGGTGGATTAGCGACTGCAAGCTGAAGGGCAAACTCATTAGCCGCGAAAGCATTTTATTTTTGCAACTATTAGGCAAGGAATGTGGATTGCAAAGTATTTTCAAACAATGGGATTAAGGCTGATAGATTAGTGTTGCTTGGGTTTGTTTCTTTGTGCAAAATTAATTTGGAATGCTGACAGCCTCTTTGGAAATGTGGTTTGCCTTGCAGTTGTATATGTGCCCTGTTAAGCACTGGTCATCTTTCTGCTTCCAATGTTTTTTTTTTTTTTTTTTTTGCTTGTTGGGGTCTGCTTTTCAGGATTGGGCTTGACATAACCATGCCTCTAGAGGAAGTGGGTTCTGAGTGTGGAGGTAGCTGGGTTTTGTAGTTCAAGCTAAGTATGCAAGTAAGGAAGGCTTGGCTTAATGTGCCAGGGATGTCAGGGTTTTATGATGTTCGTCTTGTGGTTGTGCCTTTCGTTACCGATCCTACACCGCACGTGTTGGGGTCCCAATATGTTCATGCATAGTTTGAACTGGCCCGCCTTTTCATCGGGTAGACATGGGTTTATCGCTGCTAGAACGACGGGTGTGTGCGCGTCTTGGAAACCCTGAGGAAACGCAATTCTGCAATATTCATAAGTTCCAGCTGGTGCATCATAGACATGTAATTGCTATATGATGATACGTTAGGACCGGCACGCTGCTATTATAGTGAATGGCACACAAATGCTTATTTTAGCTATTTTGAGTGCTTATGTCTGCATAAATGAATTGCCTAATTTGTTCTGCTGAGAATTTGAGGTGTAGAGAATTGTTTCTCTGTTAAGTTAAACGAACGGTGCCTTCTCTCTCTCTCTCTCTCTCTCTCTCTCTCTCTCTCTCGGTTTTTGGGTGCTTGAGAGAAACGAGAGTAGCTTCAGAAAACAGAATAAAAGGAGTCGCACGTAGGCCTCAAACTCATGTCTGCCTGCTCCTGCGGCCATTGTGCACCTGTGTTCCTGTCTGGTGTGGGAGAAGCTGGCTGCTTTTCTGAAAGTGTGTGATTCAGTACCTGGGCTTCCAGCCTATTCTCATTTTGGTGTTGTGCTTCAATAGCCAAAGTTTACCTATATTCTGTGTTTTGACGTTGGGGCTTGTAGTTGGGGGGGGGGGGGGGGGGGGGGGGGGGGGGGGGGGGCGGGGGGGGGGAGGGGGCGGGGGGGGGGGGGGGGGGGGGGGGGGGGGGGGGGGGGGGGGGGGGGGGGGGTGGGGGGGGGGGGGG
>JABJVR010012499.1:22666-43900 GCA_025773905.1 Chitala chitala | reverse complement strand
AACCCAAAGTGTAACATCACAACAGAACCACACAGCAGGCCAGCCTGAAACCCAAAGTGTAACATCACAACAGAACCACACAACAGCACTTTGGCACCATTAAAAAAACGTTTGATCACGTTTTACTGATTGCGTTGTGCTCATATTTGGTCTTAATTTAATTTATTTAATTACATTTTACTTCAAGTCTGAAATAGTCCTTATTTAATCGACATAGATCAATTACAGAGTAAAACAGCGTAATGTCAGATTTACACTAATCAAGAAAAGTGCACATTGCCTGCAAAACTACATTTTCAATATTTTCATAACCATTGTTTATTTAATATTTTAATGACATACTCTGTATGGGAGACTTTGTTGTATATTCATAAAATTACAAAGTCAGCAAAAAAGGGATGATTTTTGACAGCAGCAGTTTTTGAATTTAGATTTCAGTAAGTTTTCAGTAAAAATTATACATTTTTCTAACTCTTTACTTCTATGCATACTAAGCCTAACCATAATTTGATGTTGCAGTTAATATCTAAACAGAATGCTGGCATATCATTTGACCAGTTTTAGTACTTTTATTTTAAAATAAAATGTTTAATTTAAGAAAAAGTTTATTTATACAGCACTTAAAATTTTAGCACTTAAAATGCTATACAAGGAATTACAACAAAATACTAAACAATACAAGGTCAAGATTTAAGGTCAGGAATATAAAAATTTATGAATGTGTTCCAATAAAATTATTTTGCTAGTTTAAAATAGGAGGAAAATCTTAATGTCATCTCTTAAAAATGAATAAACGGATATTCACTGAGACTAAAGTTTACTATATTTACTTGTAAGTTATCTATTATTTTATTATGTATTTATCACTATTTCAGGCAGTAATGCTGGGCCATGTTAAAGTGTTTAAATATAAGAAATACACAAAATGAAAGTAACCCCAGTAGAAATATTCCTCTACATAACATAAAAAAACACGAACCTGTGTTGAACATTGTCATTTTCTAACCTGGGGGAAAAGTGTTGCAAACTAGGTGAAAGCTATATTTTTGCTGAGTGGTTCTGGTTTATCTATTTTTGCACAATCCTATTAAGGTACTGAAACATGTTGCTATAGTTACCACAAGAACTTTTTTTTTGGAGGGGTGGGGGATGGTTGAAGGCACATGCTCCACACCTGCCATAATCCCACATGCTTTGTACTGCATAGGTATTCCAGGTCTCTCACCTTTCTGGGCTGGACAAGTGGTTGGTGAAAATCAATGACTAAATGTGAATATGTGAAACCCTCATAACTGTGGCTAATATAAAACTTGACTGTGCTTCTGGATCGATTAGTAAACAGAAGACATAAGCATAACACCAAAATAAAAGGTGTGCCTCCTAAACAAGCAGAATATATTCAGCACTGGCCCTGTTTTACCAGCAAAATTGACTGAAATTGCCAGTAAGTCCCCTGAATGCCTTGCAACAATTCAGCCTTAAACTTTGCTTGAACTGCTTAATTTTTGGATGCCTTAGTAATGTCCAAATATGGCCTTAAGTACTGGGCAGTTTCCATGAAAACATCAACTGACAAAAATCACTTATAAGGGGAAATACAACTAGAGGGGAGCAAGAAGCCAGTTATTTTCTCAAAAATGATTGCAGAAAGCAGAGACTGTACCCAGATAGTCTTGTTTTAGTGTATTATCATGCCTAACAAGAAAACGCTGAATGCTGCCTCAATGGCATTTAGCCATGTGGAAGTAAAACGAGTGAGATTGCTGGGTTACCAGTGCCATTTTCAAGGGGCTATTTAGTGCTTTTATATCTGGTGTCAAATAATACTGACAACCCAGCATCTAAGCCCTGATGGTTTTCGACAATGCTCCTAGCCATTCTGTCCACTGAAAACTTTGATCTAGTAGACATCAAGGTTGTTTCTTTCTGCTTAACACCAGACTGTGCACTGGCCTCTGGTTTCATCATTTGCTACCTTTGCTCCTTTGAACTTCTGCTCTTAGTACCGGCACAGCGTACGGAGTGTAGAAGCGGCTGCGAATTGTTTGAGCTGCCGAAAAGGATTTTAACGTTTTTCTTGAGGAGAAAAACACTTCTGCATTGCAGAATTGAGCGAAACAATCAAGCCTCAGTAGGTTAAATTGTGCCCATAATTTGTCTGATTTTCAAGTACTGACTGAGGAGAGGCTACTGTTCGTATCAACATTAACCAAAAGCGGCTCCAGTTGATGCTAATTGGCTGCCGGGATTTTAGTAATTTTAACCCAGCAATGAAGACCTTTTGCAGTTAGAACAAGTTGGAATTGAACAGTACACTCAAAGTCGACCCTTCAACTACCATTGTTAACAGCACCCTTCAGCAGGACCTAAGTAACGTTGGAGAGAGTGAAGGCTTCATGTGAACAAGACTATCCAAATTTATTTCCTCAAAACAGTTCCAATGCAGATTATATAATTGAAATCTTATTCTATAAATACAGCTTTTTTAAACATTATTGTGTTATGAAAAACACCTAGAATCATACAATTAGCCCATAGGTAAAACAGATACTCATCGGTTTCTACACACTACTGCTTACAGCCATCCAAAAACTATATTAAACCCAAATGCAGCCAGGGTATACTGTGTAAAACATTTTCAGTGTTAGCTTGAATGCTTGAGGAGCTGAGGACCCCTGACTCCTGACTTTTCTTCCCCTCGACACTTGGCGAAGTTTCCTGATGAAGACCTCCCGCTGACTTTGCCATCTGCTGTGCTCTCTTGCCTCTCCTGTCCCTGCTTTTCACACACTTCGTTCCTAATCGCTTTCGATTCCCTTGCCCGCAGTCCTGAGCAGCAGACCGATGAGCCTTAATAATGCTGGTTCTCCATTGGTACAGGCTTCGAGCAGCGGGCATCTTTTCTCTCTTTATACTGGCTTTTAATCAGGGTCCATCCAGGCATTTTGTCACTTTTAAGACATGTTCCTTTTGGTCTGCTAACTTCTTATGCTGCGTGGATGACTTTGTTACTGTGTTCATTTGTGGGTCTTGGTTATATCTCTCCTGTGCATTGCATTTGATTGAAGTGCTTTATTTCTGACCTAAGATGGATATCCCAAATTTTTGCTAATATTCACATATTGATTTCTGTCTGGTTCTAAGCTGTTCCTTTTTCTTTGGCACCATGATTATACCCTGCTCCTTCAACAATGTCCAGCCTTGCTGCTCTTACCTGAGGCCCAGTGTTTGGCTCCTCAGTCAAAGGTTCCACAAGGCTGAGATTTTCATTGACTACTTAATATTCTTTACATCTCTACATCTCCATGCTCCTCATACCTGCCCTTTTCAATGATCTTCTTCTCATCACTTCTGAGCCTCATAATGTCCACATAAGCCACATCATTACCTGGCACACGTCTCATGACAACTTCAGCCCACTTCCCCCTTGCCTCATCACCATTCTTTTCACAGGGACTCCTAAAAATAATATTGACCTTGACCCACAAGCATGCAAAGGATTCCTCAGACATATGTCCACAACTTATAAGCCATTCATTTTCACACAATATAATTCCTGTAAAGTGTGTGTGAGAACAGACAGAAGACAACCTAAGGTGGTTTTAGAGCCTGATGTTTTTCCACTGTTATTTTATTGATAATGGGCATTTTCTTTTGAAATCTGTGAACATTGTTAAAAAAAAAAAAGTTAAATACAAGCATATAGATAGACAGATAGATGATGGATGGATGGATATATGTGTTCAACTTATTATTTTCTGGTCAGGTAAGACAAGCAGCTGATGTACACTTGAGCATGAACTCATTATTGTAGCCATCTGGATGCAAGCAGTCAATTAAACAATCAATTAAACAATGAGATAACTAAACAAACAATCAATTGAGACTTAAAAGAGGTCAGTTCTCCCAGGCTTTGAGGTTACAGATGTGAATAGAGGTGCCTAGAGCTGCTCATTTCTTACTTTAGGCCCAGTATTTTTGATTTTATCTATATAAAATAAAAAAAAAGAAAAAAGTTTCACTTTCAGTCAAGCACTTCCAGTCTGAGACATTTGAAAAGTAACGCTTTCTGTGTATTACTTTCTTTCTATTTTTTGCCCAAAATGCCCAAAAAAAACCCAAAACCTGTTTCCTAAATGCTACTCCAGCATCACCCGTAAGTCAGACATACCCCAGTGCATCACATCAACCAATCAGTTTTTTTCCCATCCATATTCTACGCGATAGTAGATGCCATCTGTTTCACATCACAGATTCAATCTCCAAAGAAACAAAACAGATCAACTGAAAAATGTCACTTTTTGCTTTACCTTGAGAACAGCACAATGTACTCACCCTTTAAACTATGGCCATCAATCATCCTAATTTGTTTCCATTCTTCTGTTTCTATTTTTGAAATGAAGCATCAGGCTTTTGGAATTTAATTGCACAGGAAATGATGGCTAGGTATAGTATCCTCACCACATGGTTTAGCTTGCTCAGACAACCGTGTCCTTGGGAGATTCTAGCAAATTCATGAACTTAAATCATGCAGAACATTAGAAAATTATGGGTTTTTTATGTGGAACAATTGATCTTGGCACAATTATGCTAGAAATACTGTAACTCCCCTTTAATGAATGTAAAAATAATAGTATAGCAGACTTACTGTTTCAGTGGAGATTTTACATTAGCATAATGTAATATACATTTGTAGGTAACATTTTTAGATAATTATATTTATATTTATTATGTAATGTTTTTTTTGTTATTCTGTACATTTTTTCTTCAATCTGATCACTAAAGTTTGTGAAAAAGCAGATCTTGTTCTGTAACATTCAGAACCGATTTTTCAAGCCGCAACCAATTAAAATTTTTCAACATTTAGGAAAATAAAAATTTTATTAATTTTTTTTTTAATTTGGCTTTCTAACTATTTAAACCCAAATAAGCTTTTAAAAAGTTACACTGTTATATGCCCACACTCCATTTTTTATAACAACTGGTGTTTTGTTTCTGTTGAAAACTGCTGCTGTCAAAAGTTGGATGAAAAGCAGTTCCCTTCTCGCTAAAGGAGCGGATAAAAGACTTGACATTAAGCCCTGACATTAAGCATGGAGAAAACTGCAAAATGTAAATCATCCATATCAGAAAGAAAAATCTTTTCACCATTTTAAGAGTTTTGTGTTTTTCTATGCCATCATAGCAATCTATAGACTTTAATTTGGTAGGAAAACCCATGTGGCCTTTTACAAGCAGATTTATTCATTGTCCAAAAATCATGGCACACAAAGAAAGGAACATGAATTGCATGGAAGTTATTTATGGCAGCGATTTGCATTTAAAAGAATAAATAAAATGACTTACCTGTGCTGCATAGTTTTAAAATCTGTGTATGGTAAGAGGAACAGTTAAATTCCATATGGAGGAGATACCACACTTAATTCTACAAGGGTCCTGCGTTACCAAGGAGACATATTAAACACATTAAAATATACATTACTGTGATTGTGTATAAATCTTCCTCTCGATAATACATCCTCTGTTCATAATCTCAAGGTGGACAACATGCCATTACAAAATGTAGCTTAAAGATGTGACGTGCAGTGATTATGAATGCATACCAACAGCTCTGCTACTTTTAAATCTTATTCATTGGTTCCCTTTAAGATATTATGTTGAGACTGAGCACAACTCTCTCTAAATAGCATGGTGATCCAGTTAGGCTGAGAAAGTATCTTAAAACTTGTGTTGTTGTGGGTTCAAGAGTGAAACAAAAGTGAAATACAATGTAATGGTGGATGATGGGGCAAAATGTACACCTGAAATCTACGAATTAAGGAAATATGAAGTACCCCCAGGGCAGGAATCAAAGCAAACATCCAAGTTAACATTTATCAACAATTTCTTACTGAACAATCAAAAAAGGGACACATACAGTTGTGAGAGATTGTATTGTTATGCTGTTAGCTCAGTGGAGTTGTCTTACTAGTATGAGCAGGAATGCTTAGCACCAGAGCTAGCCAGAGTTCTGTGTCACGGAGTTTAAGGCACGGATGTACACAGGTGTCATTAGTCTAGGTTCCGCTACAATGGGCCTCTCTAAACAAGTTAAATGTTTAATGACATGTTCAGTTCAGTAAATTTTTTTTTCAGAAGAGTACAAACTGCAGTCTCTACTTTTGTAATATAGAAAAATATCAGAAAAATAATGTAATTGTGAGGGACCGAGAAAAAAAAAAAAAAAGGAAAAAAAAACGGAAACATAAATTTTGGTTTCATGCCTGCATACCATTGTTTGTGCGTGTGTATACTGTATGTAGGGATACATACTTTATGTATGTGTGTCAGTAGAACTTATCGACACGAGAAACGACACAACGTTAACAATTATGAGAAACGGCTCATTTGAAATTGTGCTTCCTTGCTGGTCATCAAAGCGCGTTAGGCAACACGCCGGCACCCGGCGCACTGGCACGCGCATAACTCTTAATGATTTATACGGGCAGTTTGCTCCGACCATATCATATCACGTAATTAGTCCGCCCATGTACAAACTCATGAAACGTGAAGCCGCTGGTCCTGTTTAGGTATAACTGTGCTATAAGATATGTAGTATAATTTATGCCTGTAAGTATTCTTTTTATCTAACCCATTAAAATAAGATCTCTTCAGCCGATTTAGTGAACAATTTAGTTTTGGATGAGCTCGGTTTAGACTAGTAATGTTATTAGCTCTCTTTTGGTATCCTGCGAATTTTTAAAAATGGAAACAACGACAACAACAACAACCTGTCAGTATTATCGCTGTACTTGTTTAAGAAAAATTATAGCCTGAATTGCACTTGAGAGTCGCACATTTGTGTTGCATGAACGTTAAATATAGGCTACATTCAACCCCAAAACTACCCCTGTTTTATTTTTATAATTTCTACAGCAGCGCTTTGGTGATGTGTTGTGTCAATAGGTACGCCGGCCAAGTGTCTGAAGGCTCAGCTCGGTTCGGCTCGGCTCGGCTCGACTCAGCCGCCTCTGTCTGATAAATCAGGAAGGGGCTCGCAGAGATTGCCTTTCTGGGAATTGATTCCGAGACCAAAATCAACAACAATACAGCAATAGGATTCTCCTTTCTGGGTCATTGAGAAGAAATTGATTGAAGAAAAAGTTAGCTTTCCACTAAAATCTTTTCTCATTATTTTAAAATAGAAATAGGATGTCCCTCTCGGCTTACGCTTACAGCTCTATGCAGTTACCGCTGTCGCTTTGCCCTGGGCTTTGTGCGCCTTTTCTTTATTTTATCGTCCTTTGAACTGCTGCCTTCCTACCTGAGGTTGCAATTATTTACCTCTGCTATATAAATAATGTTAACTATAACGTGTTGAGAATAGCTTTAGCACTGAAATGTTTGAAGAAAGTACTACAGGTTGCAATCAGCCTAGTCTTAAAAATATATTTAACAAAACATGAGAATACATAAGACCTAAACCTTGCTTTTGCAGCTCTTGGTTTTGATGTATTTTTCACAAATTATTTAAAATAAACTACACGCAGCCATGTGATCTTTCCCTTCCAGCTTGCTAATGGCACTTTCTTACGTGTGGTGTCGAAATGTCCCTGAGATGCTAATTAAGCCATCAATAAAACTCACACGAAGTTTGCGTATGACTGCCATATCGCTAATCCCCCTGCGTTAACAGTTGCATTACGTTCAGATACCTGTAACATTTTCTATTTAAAAACTGAACTTTAAATTGTAAAGAATATTAACACCTTTTCTGTTTTAAAACACCTTAAAATAATACTGTACAAATACCGGCTCTTCTCTTGTCAGCAATTTTTTATACCGACTATCCGGGCTGTATTCACATTCTTCCTACGCAGTCTATAAGAAATATTATTTCCACAAACATATATCAATAATAAAAGAACAAAAGGCGAGCAGTGCTAAAATCTTTCACTTAAATTTTCTAGATTTTATAATACACTGAAACACAGGTCACAAATTAGTCATTTTAAAAAATAATAAAATTTATAAGACATGGTAGGTCGGCGCCCTGTTGGTGGAGTATCCCGTCTTGCACCCATAGACTAACGGAATAAGCAGGTGAAGAAAGGGAGGAGACTAGATTTGGCCAAGAAACTGAAAAAATGTACTATAAAAGACAGCAAATAATAACATTAATAATAAAAAAGCTAGCTAATAATAACAAAGAAATTTATTAACCATTACAAATGAATATGTAAATTTATGTTTACTGACAATTGACAATCCCTTTATAATATTATGCATCTGTTTAATTTAGTGTATATGTAATTTTGTTCAGTTTAGATTTTCTAGTAATAAAAGATTTCTTTTAATGGATTTATGATTTTGCAAGACAGAATTAATAAAAAATGACCACATCTTTTAATCCATGACCCTGATTATAAAAACTGAAGCAGCAAAGCTTCTTGGAAAAAAAGACTGCATCACATGCTTTGTTGAATGTGACAGTTTGCCTTCAGGCAAGCTATGATTGTCCATCCACCCTGCAACCCTGAACTAGTCTTTTTATAAATAGTGCAGTGCATTTTACATTCTACCTGATATCTGAAATAAAAGATGAAATGGTCAGGCCTGGTGTCAACAGCATTGCATCAGATGTGTCAATTCTATTGTGTTCATTCACTGTCTAACCACAGAGTGTCTGATCCCACTGAAGTTTCATGAAAGACTTCCAAAGTCTTCCACATACAGACCTCGATATCATCAAAAGGCAGTGAAAGTCATCACTGTCACTGCACGTGTTCATGAAATATTTTATGTGTTGCATACTTGGTAAACTCACTATTAGTGACATCATAATGCTGTTCAAACAATGACAAAACACGTGACGTACACCCCGGGACTGAATAAAGCAGGGGCGAGGCCAGACGTTTAACAAAGGGGGGGGGGGTTGTCAGACTAGACCCAGTGATTTTATTGGGGTGGCAATGGGGCAAGACACAAACTCAGTATCCCAAGAAACTGACAGTGCTTGAAAATGACAAATACCACATTAAGCATCACAGAATGAAAAAGATTTTTATTTGTGTTGCCCCTCAACCCAGCGGCAGATAAAGAGGTACAGGCACACGAATGCCTGCTGTCTTACATCACTTTAGTGTTTTTTAAATAATATGTCACACACCTAAAACATCGTGAATACAGACTCTGGAGTGCATTAAATCTTAAAGACTATGTGGTCTAAGCCTATACCAGGATACATCGTGTCTGTCAATTTGACATTCTGTATATTACACATGCTGAATTCTTCAGTTTTAATGATTTTTGGCATAGTCAAACACAAACTGGTCTGGATTCAGGGATTTTGCTGCTCTAGACTCAATGCTCAACCTGTCCTCTTACACAGTAGTTTTGAGATGGCTCAAACAACTTCAAACATTAGAATCTGTGCTAGATGCAGCAGTGCTAACGGGAATTGCTACCGTAGGTTTACACAACCTAAATAACTCTTGGAACACTACATCTTTGTATGGTTCAATGCACAAGGTAAACCCTAATATACTACAAGGTTTTTGCTGGATATTTTTTACCTTCCTACCCAAAAGTCTTTTAACTTTAACTCATTTAAATCTGAAACAACATTTTACAAGTGATGTGTTCATGATTTTTTTTTTCTTCCAAACTCCCAGAACTGATAAAAGAACCATTAACACCACATCTTATCTATGCTCTGGTTTTGATATTTTAGATACGTTACCAACCCATCAACACATTATATAACATTTGTCTTCTATCCGTAAAAAAAGCTACAAAAGCATGCTGCATGTTAGCTTAACCAAATGTGCTAGCTCAATGAATTCAGTGCTGAAGAACGTTGCATTAACTAATAACAAACCAAATAAGGAACTGAATAAATTCAGTCTTATGCCTCCAAACAATATAATGTCAAAAGAGTTTCAGTGATATACGTTTGTGTGCATGCTTGTTGTGGTCAAAGTGGGCTGGGCTGTGATAACTGAAGCACAAACGTGATACCCATCTCTGTGTTGTAATGCAATTCCAGACGTACTGGGTGGTCCTTCATTTAAATCCATCGGTCAAGTCAGAGATATAACAAGACGTTTAGCTGGTGTATTAATGACACATTGTAATGACATGAAGGAGTACAATTAAAATAATGAAATTTAAATATACCACTGACATACTTATTTTGATGCTATGCTAATAATACTGGAATGGCCATGCTTCATCTCAGAGTGGCCTTTAGCTCCGCCCCTTTGCCTGTTTAGCTCCACCCCTTTACCAATTAAAGACAAAGTGATAGCTATTTGGAGCTTTCATGATTTCTAGAGTAACAGTGCTTGTCACAAGTGCAGAAACATGTGTACATATAGATATGTTTTACATATATATGTATTAAGGAAGGGCATCTCAGTCATAAATGTTTCTTAGACAGAAATACTTTGGCCACCGGAGTGGAATGTGAGAACATACTATGAATGTAAAATGAACCAATGCAAAAGCATTGTAGGCTTAGAATGTATAAGCAATTTTTAATATACAATACTCTGCTGTCTGCTGACTGCTGTTCTAAGTTTCTCAGTTTTCTGGTGCCCAGGGGTCAATCACTAGAAAACTTTTTTTTGCTGAAATGAACCATGTCATCAGTTTCTGTAACTCATCTCTAACTATGTACATAACTAAGACTTCTGAGCTTCATTCTTCAATGCCCCCGTACTCCTCACTCATTACTTGAATACATTTCACCTATATGTTTAACAAGCCCCACCTTGTTTCTGACTGCCTCCCTGCCATTGGCAACGTGTTACGTTATAAGGAGGAGGTACTGTTTGAAACATTTTATATTTTTTTAGATACATCTTGGAATTTTTCCAGAATGCAAGACAGGTGAAATGACCTTCTCTCATCTGTAATGCCTTTTTATGTGCTCAGCATTTTTACTGTTTTAATGAAAACTGGTAGAGCGACACAATGGTACAATGTGCCTGTAGAGTCACGAGAAGGTCATACTAATGTGGCCTTTTAAGCAGTGGAAAAAAAAATATATATATGACAAATTTTCTGTTGTAGCCCATTTAGCTAATATAAAACATTGGCGAACAAATTGCTCCAGTTTTTTTACAAATGCATTCCACCTGTGGGAAGTTTGGTTTTGTTGTTCAAGTTCAATAGCTTCGGATTCTGATAGACATCACACCAATAAGGGGGGGGGGGGGCGTCCCTTGACATTTTGGGAGACGGGCGGAAAAGAGGTTTGATTTCTTTGAAATGGCAGTGGAAACTGGCAGACATTCTGAACTAACTGCTGAGACAGATATGAACCTAAAAGAGCCTGATGTTCCTGTGTGTGTTACTGAGCAAGAGCACAGCTATAAAAATGCAGTGTGTGAGGGACTACAGTTGGGTCATTTGTTGGTTGAATTTGTGGAAATCAAAATCAATGCATGCAATGGATTTGAATCATATTCCCTTTTTTTGCAAACATGAAAACAAACGGCTCCAGATCCTGTTCTACCTGTGGAGTTTTCCTGACCTTGTTGAGCTTCAATGTCGGACAAATTGCCAGGACTATGATGGCTGAGAAGTTGACTTCATGGATTCTCGACCACAAGGTTAATTGCGGGAGCAGTTACCTCTGGGAAAAAAGTCGTTGTTAGGCAACAACACAAAAGCAAGTAGACAGAATCACAGATGTGCTCGGATTGGAAAACATTACAATAAACAACAGGCAAAAAGCTATAAAACTGGATTTTAAGATAATTTAAATAATGGCCATATAGCATGAAGAAACCAGTTTA
Source organism: Chitala chitala (assembly GCA_025773905.1). NCBI lineage: Eukaryota > Metazoa > Chordata > Actinopteri > Osteoglossiformes > Notopteridae > Chitala > Chitala chitala. The sequence continues at coordinate 32,117 of JABJVR010012499.1, read as the reverse complement.
CTTTAGATCTTAAGCAGAGTTAAAAAAGGTAACGTGGAAGGTGCTAAAATGTCATTAAGTAGGAAAAATTGCTCCCAATTCACAGCGGTCACACACAAATTCAATACCATGTTATGGCGACTGTCTCTCTGCTATGTTTGTGCACTACAGCTCATTAAACATTCGTGAGCCTTCTAGAAACCATGAAGTCACTGCCCTTGGTCTTACAATAGGCTATTGATTGACTCCCTGAGCTACCAACTGGGTCCTGCAGCTTCGTAAACTAACCCTCTTCCTTAGCAAGTGATGCAGGTAATGGTAGTGTAGGTTTAATCCCTGGTCAAAATACCACCTGTAGTACGTCTTGACACATTGGAGTCCCTATACTTCTACAAAATAGACACCATAACATGTGTCATTTTATTTTTTAATCACAAATTTAAAAATTATAATTTTCATAGAGGAGGTTAACATTTGTACTGGAAAATATCCTGTCATAACAGTGCACAGAAAGATGTAATCAATAAAGGATTTAGGCTGAGAGGCAAAGAGGTAATAGAACACAGTCTGTTTAGAAAGCCAGTGTAAATCAGAGCACGACCCTTACAATCACACAGAAAGTGTCGTGCAGATTTAGAGGCACTTGAAGTGGAAAGTAGTTGAAGAACAGGTACACTAAAACTGAGTGAAGGAACAGCGCATCAGTTAAGGAAGTAAACAGTGGCTTAAGTAGTGAAACAAAGAAACAAAAAGAAAAGAAACAAAAAATAAACACAAGACCATCCTGTTGAGCATAAGTGGATGCAGTCATCTTCAGGCAACTTGTTATGAATGGTGTTATAAATAAATGTATTTAAACAGAATTGAACTGAACATGAATATGAAAAAAAATTACCACTGACATTACATTGTCATCATATTAATGTAAATTAAATTGGGAAAATGTGAACGATTGCAATTAATTGAAATCTGTTTGTGATTGCTAGTATGTTAATGAGATTTTAGTTTGTGTCATACTGCAAGACAGTGAGACCTTGGAAACTTCAGATGGCACATCTGACGCTAAACTAAGTACTTATGGCCCAGTTCCTAACGAGAGTCTGAACAGTAAACAGCAAAGCATTTCCACCTGACCTGAAAAACTGCAAAAAAGTGAGAAAACAGAGTACACCCATGCTCATTTATCAAATGCACAATGACTCTAAATCCATCTGCCAGCAAATTAAGTTGTGAAGTGTTGCCAGGAGGAGTCAGTGGCTGAAGACAGACTGGTGTCTGAGTGGGTGGGAACTTGTTGGGCCTATGCTACGTTTCAGTTCCATGCATAAAAAACACGTTGAAAGTCTGCTGGAACACCAGAATAAATTGAGATCTTTTATTAGAGTTGCACAAATGAACCTTCTCCAGGTAAGTCAAGCATTACTGTGGAAAGTGTTTTCAACTCACGTTGTCATGCTTGCATATACATGCGCAGTATCCTTTTTAAAGACATGAAATAATGGTAAATTGCAAGATGTTCAAACAGTATTCCTATATTTGTTGCACTCAAACACCATTTTCTCTGTCAGAAGTTGGCTTATACGTCTTTGTAACCTATAAGGACCTTAAGGTATTTTGCATGAACACTACATGCTGTAGCTTTGTAAAACTGCATCAAATTTGCATTAGAGAATACAAAAACACTTTAAGGAGATTATCAATGACAAGCACAGAGGAATATTTTTACACTGGCAAACACTTTAGAAGAATATCTTATGTCCTTGCTTTGAGTGTTTACAACAACTTCTTTGTCTTCATATGCAGTGTTACCAGAGTTTTGGCTTCCCAATTGATTCTCTGGCTCTGAAATTGGACGGCAGCCTTGTCTTTTGGGAGACGGCTGTTCTCACTATTGTGCGTGTCTGTCAGTGTGGATTCCACATTTCCACCTGCAGACAAACTTGCAGTCAGTAAACAGAAATGTTCTCGCTAAGCTGCCAGTTCTCACAGGGTGAGTTCAGTGGCCCTGGCTGAGGTTACAGTCGTGCCCAATAGCTGCGCACTCCTACCTGCAGGTCTCTGTACATTGAATGGCAAATTAATCTCTAAGGAGCTGATCCTCGGAGGACGTTTGCCACTTTCAAGTTTAAAGTGTTTCAAGTTGAGTCAGCTTCCACCAAGAGATGGCTGATCCAGTCAGAATAAAGAACACCGGACCACATGTTCTTTTCTCTGGCTACCATCTTTGGACGTAACCATTCGTGACAGCTCAGCTGTTTTGTCCGAATTGTGTGTGCGTGTGTGTTACAATTACCACTACCCCCCTTCATTGTCTCTGACTCACATCTCACCGCTGTACCACTCACTGGGGTACTCCCAACCACCCCATCACTCCCCAACACACACAGTCTTCCCACCTCCTGCTACTAGATCATTTTATTTCTGCATACTGGTGGCTCAGTGGATAGGGTGTCAGCCTGAGATGCGAAAGCCTTCCTGCTTCAAATCCCAGCCCAATCACCAGGTGTGTCCCTACGCAAGACACTCCATGCTAGCTCTTAGGGTGCTGAAACATCATTGTCCACTTCTCCCCCCCAGGGGTTAAATGCAGAAAAAAAATTTCCTCATATGTGACCCACACACTTGGCTAGAAACCCTCATTCCCTTATAATGAGGAGTCTTGTCAGAGCAAAATCACAGCACTCAGCGTCTTCAGCCCAACAGTGCTGAAGGTTTGTGCTTAGCAAACCTGGAGTTTTTCAGAACATATTTAACCTTGAGTATTGGGGAAAGCACCAGCGGTGAGGGAAATATTCTGGTCTCCAGGAAATGACCATTCAGCAAAATTTAATTAACCAAATACTTCAGCTTCATATACCGTGAAGACTGACAATGACATGCCTAAGCACTAATACGCTATTGGTCAATTCCACAACAGACTTCTGGTCATGTGACTTTCAGTGGAGAATGCTGCTATCCACCTGCCTAACATCTAGACAAAACTGGAAGCATTGTGGGAGTTGTGCTATTTTATTTCTGCAGTTTTTTTTGACACAGCACAGCCTGTGAGGTGTTGGGAGGGAACCTTTATCACATTCTGTCAGTTTCCTCCCATGTGTGCTGGATTGGGGACCGCCTGACTGTGAGTCTGAGCAGCACGGAGGGGCCAGACATCTTGCTCTGTACACCTCTGGCTTCAGCTATGACCCTGCCTCACATCATCTGCAGACGTCTGTGCATTATGCTGCTAAAAGCTGGGTGCATTGAGAAGTCATGAGTGGATGAGTGCAGGTGTTTACTGAGGGACTCTGTTGAGTTTCGTGAAGAAAACCACTTGCAGCTCAGCAACACTGACACAGAAGAGTTTATGAGGTCCAAAGCATGATGCTTTTGTAAGATATCGAGAATTTGTAGGAATCTGTAGATGTTATGGAAGTTGTGTACAGACCTATAGTTACCCTAGGGTGCACTATACACTGAGGTGGTCTGCTATCATGGAGGCAGCACAGAAGAAGGAGCAGAGCTGCATGTACTTATTGATGAGTCTTTGGTCCCTTGTAGGGTGCAACTCTCTGCTACAGATGTACCATCAGCGCCAGGTGTAATCCGCTGTGAGATTCTTTGAGAGATTCCCACAGATCAATAAGCCACTAGGGAAGACTGTTTCCATCCTGGGAGTCGGCTCAGACACTCTGACAGAAGATGCAGAGAAAAGCACTCCAAACAAACTTCCTACCATCACGAATAATGTCGATTGCCCTCTCCACAGTTCACTGGCCAAACAGAGAAGCCCCTTCAGTAGACAACAACCACTTGCCCTGTTTCATGGTCACTTCTACCTATGGTCATCAAGGTATGAAAAGTGTTATTTCCTGGTTATGCTAGCTGTGACATTGCTTCTAACTCCCTTTGGTAATGCATAAAACTATGTTTTTATATGTCTCTACATGTTTGTATGCTTTTTTATTTGGATTTTTTTTTTTTTGTATTGTGCCCTGCACTATATGGCATCCTGTTCAAGATGGTACCCTGCCTTCTGCTCCCTGTGATAAAATGACCTGTACCCAGTATGACCTTCATTGAAATGCTTAATTTGAATTCCTCCCATAAAATATACAGTGAAATAAGTGGATGATTTTTTTTTTGTAATAAAAATGATAGATAAGCAATGACATGCAAATGCTTTCAATCAGCTCACTTGCCGCTTTTTTCACCATACAGATCTTAATCAGTGTTTAATTGTGGATGCTTTAATTTTAAAATCTGCTGGCTCAGGTGTGACAAGCAGTAATGTTCATCGAATTTGTCATTACCGTTATTCAATTCTACCTTCTTCCTGGCTCTCACAACTTAATTATCTTGTCATTTGTTTTCTTTGCTGGATATTTAGGTGGCTTCTGTGCAATTTCGTTTCTGGAGTACGTTTTAGCCTGCCTGCTGAATATTTCCCGAAATAATTCGGATAAACCCCCTTCGCGAAGGGTCACGCATGACTGACGAGACAGCTGAAGGATTAACTCTACCGGATTTTCCAGCCACACACGAAGGTGTCATTTTTACGACCGCTAAAACGCGCGGAAATGGATAGCGGTTTCTTGGAAAAACACCTTTTTGAATATCCAGCGGATGAGAAGGCTTACGCGCGTGACTCCAGCTTCTGAATGATGAGTGTATAAACCTCATGGAGAAGCGAGATTACAACAGGGGAAATGTGGAGAGAAAGATATAGGGAAAAATGTCTGTGCCACGGGGCTTAGTGTGAGATATCTCTGAAACAAATAAAGCCAAACTGTGGTGATTTTTATCATCATCAAACTCCTCCTCCTCAAACCGTTACTCTTCACCACCAGGCCGACCCCTACTAAGTAATCATTTCTCTTTTGTGATATAAAAGCCAACTTTCTAAATAAGGATGGTAGAATAACTGTTATATAAGCATTTCCCCGTACTAAATCACGTCAGTAAAAGCTCAGAAAGAAAAAACCCAGAAAGAGACAAAAGAAAAATTTAGCCCTTAACTGAAAAACCCATTTTTCAAACTATTTTCAATAAATTGCTCATAACAGAATTGATTTTGAATTATTCCACTTATGGAAAACAAACAGAAGGTCTGTTCAAAACTCTTCTGAGGAAGAAGCAGGATTTTGCTTATTTCATTTTTTTTTTCTGCAAACCGTTTAAAAGTGGAACTGTAAAAAAAAAAAAAAAAAAAAAAAAAAAACTTTAATTATGGTATAATAAATCGTACACAAATTTTTTACAGATCTGTAACATAGTCCCTTTGAGGGCAATTTGCTGAATGCATTTTTTTTCTGAATTTTGAGAACACCACCTGCATTGCTATTTTGCAGCCCATTCTACAAAATCACTGCATTGTTGAGGAACGTGAAATAGCTTTAATGACAGTAACATTTAGATGTTGAATAAAAAAAAGAAGTACTTTGGCTACGAGGAGAGCAACTGTCCTTATCGATGGGAGAACAGCTCAGAATCGCGTGTAAGCTACACGCGCAGCAGATGATGGACCAAACTGAGCTGAACATTTATAATCATTATGAAAGGCAGATGTTATCTTCTGGGGATCCCGCCTCGCTCTCTTGCAGAGCCTGACTAAGCATGCACCTGTTCACCATTTAAACAACTGGATACTACCCATCTTCCCAGCCCATAGCGCACTTATTTAACGAGGCGGCCCTGGCAATCCATAGCACTGCTTCTGAAAAGCCTTTTTTTCAGTTTATGAAATAAAAACAACCCTTAACATGGAGGGAGCATTGTGTCAAATCCTTACAACCAGTGACCGATTCTTAACCAAGCGTAGCGAAGTCAGTCCTCGACCGCAACTGCATAATGGGACAGCAGCAGAACATCTGCTGGCAAGCACTCCTGGAGACAATGTGAAATAAATAAGCCTTTGAAAGCAAAGCGAGATGCGAGCAGGTGCGACTTAAATCGCAGAGCCATCACAACACGCTTGCATCCCAGCCATTTACCAGGAACGTCTTCTGCACCTCCTTGTACAGTGGCTGGCTCTTGTAATTGTCAGGCCCCCGTTAGGCACAAACAAGCAGCTGTGCCTAATTGGGTGGGCTATCTGTTCTGCAGGGCATGGGCGTGGCTGCTTTGAATATGTACGAGATGCCTACCGCTCCGGCCCGGCTCTGCCCGCCAAGCATGCGTCACTACTTGGGCAGCGAGCCAACGCGCTTACACACACTGGAACACGGCCACAACAACCACCCGCTGCTTTCACCTTCTGCTCATGCACTTTAACTCTAAAAGTCTAGATTTTAAGTTTCATACTTTCTTAATTGTGAAATTACCTGTCTGAAAATACAGGCAATGAATACTCATTCACCGTTAGACTGCCTATATATGGTCAGGATTATGGAGGCTTTGGAGCTTGTCTGTTTATCACATCAGAGCAAAACGTTTCCAAAAAACATGCTAATGTCACATTAGTATGATTTAATACTAACTATTTACCACATAGTACTTCATATACCGATGTACAGGTAGCCAACCACGGGTGGGCCAGTGGTGTGGTGGTTAGCCCTGTCGCCTTACACCTTCAGGCCTGGGGTTCGGTTCCTGCCTCGGGTCTGTGTGTGTGTGTGGAGTTTGCATGTTCTCCCTGTGCTTGGTGAGTTTTCTCTGGGTTCTCCAGTTTCCTCCTAAAGATGTGTGGGTTAGGTTGATCAGTGTCTCCAGATTGAACTGTTGGCACACACTGATACCCTTGGCCTATAGCAGCTGTGAGTTTTACCTTTTTGTACATATACAATGTATATACACATAATTATATAATGCTTCCAAAATGATTACAACGTCCAAAATGATTACAATCTGTTACCAATATTATATTACTGTATGACAGTAAAAAAGGATATTGACAGATCATAAGAGGGCCCTTACCTGTAGTGTCATGACTAATTGTACTTACAAAAACAGCATGTCTACAATACATTAGTACCACAACAAGTAAGCATCCTTTTTCATAAATTTTTTTAGGCCTTTCATTTTTGGAGCTGGGAGAAATATTTCTCAATCTTTACCCTGTATTTATTTAGTTTACTTTAACTTTTCCTGGCAACACTTGAGAACCATGTGTTTAGTTGAGGAGGTCACCCTTTGGACAATAATGCTTTTGCTAACAGTCACTGTGCACGCTTCCACTTCCTTTGGTGTGTCCCCTTAAAACGTGTCCACAAACATCAAACACACTGCCGAATATCCGTAAACTCTGTCATTCAGCAATTATGGAAATAAAGGTGCTGAAATATTCCCCCATTTTCAGGGCTTGGATTTGTTTTTAAATCCAATAACATGGTATTAAATATTCAAAGTATATTTCACATTTAACAAAAACTATATTCAGGTTTCATAATTTTAAACCCATGCATACAGTTGTTAAAAAGACAAAAAAGTTGTGTATTAGAGAATTTATAAATAGAAGCTTTTTCACACGTTTATGTTATTTGGACACGTCTGTCTTTGCACAAATTCTCACACAGGAACCTGAAGTAATATTAAAATATTTATTATTATTTATGCAACAGTGTGCAATACTGGATAAAAAAAAGGTTTAATTGCAGGAAGAGTATGTACTTCACAAAGAAAATATATTAATATATTAGCCTTTTCACTTTCAAAGATGCTTAACACCCAGCGGGTAATATAAAGAACTCTTTGGTTAGAAACTAATTAGTCAATTAAAATAATAATTAAATGTTTCATGTCACAAAAGTTATAACATGGCCAAGGTATGAAATAAAAATGAAACATTGGGTGTAGATGCTGGGTGTTTCAGGGCTACCCTAGTAGAGTCAGGGGACCCAGCACTTCACAGGGGGTCTTCAAAATACCATAATGATGAAATGTAATGAAATATAATGAAATGATGAAATAAAAACTGAGCGTAACTAGTAACACTTCAGTGCTTTACAAAACTGTAGTACAGACCATTTGTAACAGCTGTTGGGAAAGGGGTCATACATGGGAAGTTGTCAGCAGCCGAAGAATTTCTAGAGATGCCCCATATAGATGTCAATGGCCACCTTAAAAAGACAGCTACGCAGTTTTTTTTTTTCAAGCAAAGTCCAGTTATGTTCCATATTCTCCATTTCAAACATTCCCCATTAACATCATTTGAATGACCCACCTGTTTCCTGTAATGTTTGGGGGAGCATAGGAATGAAGGCAAAAGCTGAGTCTAAATGCAGAAAGGTTTATTTACATGGAAAGGAAATAAGGGACAATAATAGCAACAAGTATAAAGACCAGCAAGCAACTAATGTTACAGAGTTACACACTATAAAAACTGGCAATGGATAGGAAAAAAAGGTAGGAATATATAGAGATGAGAAATAAAGAGACAGCTGATGGCACTGATAGAATTAACATTCTCACAGGAAAAAAGGAAAGGTAGAGGAAAATCAAGAGATGGGGAAAATGGCTACATCTAGAGGTTACAGAAAGAACTAACAGGAACAGAACATGACACCTCACCATTGTTCTAATCACCTTAAAGATACATGCATTGCAAAACTATACAGTAACATATCTCTTTCCCTCCTCACTCTTTGTAGGTCCCCGCAATTCCACTACAGTTTATAAGGACTTAAAAAGTGTATAAACAGGTAGGAAGTAGGAAGTGCAGCTGCTTGAGAGCTGACACAAGGAGACCGTCTCTTTAAAAGACTGCAGTAAAGCCACCATCATAATATATCTGATAGCCATTTTAAAAATAAAATATAAACGAAGAATACAGTTTGCATTCTGGACAGAGACTCACAGTTGTGTCTTGCTTAGATTAACATATTTAACACACAAATACTGCTTATTTTTAGTGTTTTGTTTGTAATAGCCACTTTTCTACATAGGGTTGAAATCAATGATAAATAATAGAAAAGCACACGTTAAATGAAGAATCCAAAACATTACGGCTGACATGATTCTTTTTAGCTTGCTTACTTGTGCATGAAGTATTACCATAAATTTAAATGAATCCTATAAACTTTATACCATCTCTTACTATGTACCCTTGCAATTACTCTATAACTCGCAGGAATCATTCTGTTGAGATTTTTTATGTCCAATGCTACCCAGTTGTTCTTAAATCAGCAGTAACATAAAAACCCTCACGGCTGACTGTACACAAGTCATTCCCTTATGATCCAAACTTTGACCACATTTCACCAACACACCATATCTCAACGCTCAAAAGACTTACTGCTTTAAGGCTGTCCTTGAATGGCAGTCTGCATTAGGAATCATTCCTACTGTTCCTTGCTGAACTTGCTTTAATGCGGCAATATCTATTCCGAAATGATATGACCCTTGCACTTTCGATGCTATATATTCACAGTACACATATATAGAATGATCATGATTGCTTTCTTGACTGCTTCATTACAGTACAATGGGGAGGACATTGGACATATATTTAAATGCCTAAATCATTCTCAGATGAAACATTTTTTATTTATAGTAC